>CATIWJ010242726.1:0-14520 GCA_949640765.1 Croton laevigatus | reverse complement strand
TTTAAATACTAAGTTTGAGGTAAACTTTAAAAACCTCTTTGTATACTCAATTGAATTAGTGGAATCCAATTTCCTTTCTAGGAATTGGAGAAGTGGATGTAGGCTTGAGTCTATAGCCGAACCACTATAAATTTTATTCTTACTACCAAAATTTCGCACTTTTTTTTAATTGGCCACTAATTCACCCCCCCCTCTTAGTTGTCAAATGGATTACACATATAAGAAGAAGAAGTAATATTCTTATTCATATCAATTGAATTAGACTTATGGGGGGATACAATTAAATTTAAACATTCCATTACATTTATATCCCCTAGCTATGAACATACCCCCCTTAGACAAAACAAACTTCTGGGATTCAATAACAGTTTTAAAGCCATGCTTGGTCGGAAGACTCCTAGAAATCAGATTCTTCCTCATGTTTAGAACATATAAGACATTCTGCAATTTCAATTCTTTTCCAGAAGTCATCTTTAGAATCACCGTTCCACGACCCTTGATCTCAGATTTAGCATCGTTACCTATACGAAGTATACTCCCATCATTAGTAAGAGTCAATCTAGCAAATGTGATCTGTAGCACCAGTATCGAGCCACCACTCTCTTGGGTTCGAGTTAACCAAGTTGACCACTGAAACGACTGCACAAAGGTTAATATCAGACACATCTTTCGCAATTGCATCCACAACATTAGCCTCATTCTTATAGTCCTTTTTAGGCTTTCTATAGTCAGAGGACTTATGTCCCATTTTTCCACAGTTGAAGCATTTTCCATCGAACTTGGGTTTCTTGGAAACGCCTCCTTTCAGTCCTAACTTAGACCCAGTAGACTTCTTGCCTTGACTTCTACAACGTTAGCCTTAGCCTCAGTTTGGTTCGAAGCAACAAGGTACTTCTTTTCAGATTTTTTATTATCCTCCTCAATTTGAAGTCGGACGATCAAATCCTCGACTGACATCTCTTTTCGCTTGTGCTTTAAATAATTCTTGAAGTCATTCGATCCAAGTGGTAACTTTTTGATAATCGCAGCCACTTGGAAGGACTCACTAGTTTCTATCCTTTCAGCGTGCATCCCATGGATAAAAAATTGGATTTCTTACACTTGACCAATCACAGATTTGGAATCAACCATTTTAAAGTTAAGAAATTGGCCCACCAAGTATTTCTTAGTGCCAGCATCTTCAGTTCGGTATTTTCTATCTAAGGAATCCCACACCTCCTTTGCAGTTTGTTTAACAAAGTACACTTCGTATAATTCAGGAGACAAACCATTTAAAATATGGTTCCTATAAATGTAGTCAGAATGATTCTAGGCATCAACAACAAATTAAACAGAAACATCCACCACACCCTCAGGTACAACAGGCGGATCTTCTCTCAAATATCTGTGCAACTGTATGCTAGTGAGATAGAACAACATCTTTTGCCGCTATACTTTGAAATTCGCACTTTCAGTGAATTTCTCTGGTCTTTTTGGCATCAATATTGGGTGCGAACATGGAACAAGCCCAGATTCGTTAGGCATCACTAGCTCAGAGCTAGAACCAGAAATCACCAGTTGAGGACCAATAGGACCATTTTGTCCAATTTGGTTTCTAGAACCAGTACCAATAGGACCACTTTGTTCATTTTGGTTTTCAGTACCATTGCCTCCAGCAGTTTGAATCAAATCAGCCATAATCTGAAATTTCGAAATAAATCAAATTAGTAGATTGTTTCGAAAATAACAAAATAAACTGTTAGATGTAAACAATCACAAATCCGAATTTAATAAGGTAATTCGGTATTGTTATTCAAGTCCAAAATCGTTCAATTATTCTCCAATGTTAAGATAAATCCAAGTTAGGGTAACCTTACAATTTCTAATCAAGATCTCATTTTAAGATTGTTAGTTCCGTTAGCACGGAAATAGAAATAAATAAATAAAATAGAATTTATTGATTAGAAATTGCAGATATTAATTACAATAAATAAAATATAAACAGAATGTAAGTAAGGACCGAACGTGGACAGAAGAAGTAAAGATGGGCCGGGCCTGTAGTAAGCCCATTCGGTCCGGCATTCACAACGCGTACGACATGCGGGCACGTCAAGGAACTTGCTGGACCGGGATTGGGAATTGCACCCCCTGCGCACCTTCGTGTGCAAGAGTATATAATTTATGTTTATATTGTTACATCTTACAAAATGGTGTTTCAATATAAACCACACCAACATCCCATTATTTAATCAATGTGGGATTGGTGATTTTTAGCCCACTTATTTTATTGTTCAAAGTATACTTTGAGATTCAATTTTTTATTCACTTTAAATCCTTTTTGAGCATATAATATACCGTTGGAACGCTCTGATTGCGTAGAATACATTGAGACATTTCACGTTATTCAAATCAAAATTTTTTCATTAAATAATTATGCTCAAAGTTGACCAATAATCACTTAAACACCCCAAAATTTCCAACATACATTACATTACATCAATAAAAAAAAATTCAATAAATTTTAATAACAATCAGTAGCAATAAGTATTATCAATACCAGTCAATATATTCAATATGATCATTTTATGCAATTTTTTTTATTTTGAATTTTTTTAAAATTTTGTTTTTAAATAATCATAATAATTATATAAAAAGGAAAATAGTAAAAGAGAAAGGATACTATTTTACTAGTTATTAAATTTGTGTACTATTTTTTTTTTTAAATAAAAAGTGAAAAGCGTGCCACTTTAATGTAATTTCTAAAAATAAAAATTCTTCAAACACATTTAATAGGATTTTGTCTTGAAAAGGGAGTTAGCCCCTTTAGAGGATAAATTTTTAAGTAAACCTGGTTTACCAGGTCACTTATGCACCAATCCAATAAGAGAATGACACATTAGCATGTGATTAATTAAGATAATGCAAGATTCGGAGAGAAAATTAAAAAAAGAAATAAAATCTCTCTTTCTAACTTAAACCTTTTTTTTTCTCCCCCTTAAATCTGTAATTCCTAAGATCTTTCGTAATCCTCTTTAATGTAAACTTTTTTCTTTCCTTAAATCTATAACTCATAAAAATTGATAATTTGAATTTTCGGAGAAGGAAAATTAATATAAAGATTTGAACTTTTAAAATTATGTTGTGTTAATTTTAGTTTTTTTTTTTTTTGCATTTTTTTTATGGATTATTTTGAAAAAGATTTTTTTGTTACGTTATTAATGCCATAATTCGATGATTTGGTTTAAACTTTAATTTCAATATTACGGTTTTTTTTAATGAATTTGTATGCTTTGAATTGTGGATTTAATTGGTATGAAAAAACAAGATTAAAGCCAAACTTGAATTAATTGGGAAAAATATAAATTTAAATTCGAGAGCTTTGAATTTATAAACTTATTTTAAATAACTAGTAGTGAAAAACGGGATGACAGACTTGACCAGTGAGCCACGTACTCATACGACATGACCAGTGACCCGTGAACCTATCAACACTCATATCGTTGTTAACTACCTGAAAAAATAGACAATCAAAAGCCCACTATAGTCACTGCAAGAGCTATTAAACCGACAAACTAAGAAAATACCCTTGAAACTCTCAATCTCATAGATACCATCAGATGCTTTCAGGGGCGGAGCGAAGGTTTTATGTGTTTCTTTATTTTTTTAATTATTTTCTGAAATGGGATTCTCTGTTCATAATTTAAAATTTGAGAAAAAGATGAATGGTGAAAAATTATTACAAGAAAGCATTAATTGGTATTGATCCGCTACCCCATATTTTGAGGTCAAAATTATTTATCAATTATCATTTTTTAAAACATTAAATATAATACACGTTATTTAATATTTGAAATTCTATTTTTGGGAGCCATATTCGGTCGCGCATGTTGCTCTCAAAACTGCCTCCGATCATTAATTAGTTACTATCTCTATATTTTATGATTCTTTACATTTCCTTTTAATTAATACCAACACAAATCAGCTTTTCACCAATACCAAGACAGAAATAATAATAAATAATTACTAATTCTTTAAAAACTTACTTTTTCACCAATACCAATAAAAAAAAATACTAAACAATTACAAAACTTACTATAAATGGAAATGTAAAGAACTATAAAATACGGAGGTAGTAGTTAGTAGTGAAAAAGGGAAAGGCCATTCGCATGTTCTAAAACTTTTCACCATAGACCTGAATATATAGAGGGAACCCTAGACTCCAAGTCTAGATTTGACGTAACGATGACACATGTATAACCTTGAGATGGAAGTAACCAAACTGATTTACGTACCCATTGGTAGAAAAAGGTAAAAAAGAGGATCAATAACTGGACGAAAAGAATAGACAATAGAATGTCAATGGAGGAAAAATTCTCTACCATTATTAGGGTGGCAAATGAAGAAAATTTTCATTTCATTGGTTAAAATTAATATGACATCCTTTATTGTTTAATTAAAGAAATGTAATTGTAGGAATAAAGTAGCAAGTCAATAATTTATTGCACTTCATTCCCATCATTTTTTAACAAGAATAATGAAAATATTCTTCCATATAAATTATTGAATGGATAAATGCATGAATTTAGGGGTGGTAAACAGATCAGGTCAAGTCAGGTTAGAAAAAAAAAAAAATTGGGTTTGGGTTGACTACCCCCAATCTGAACCTGATCTGCCGGGTTATCGAATTGACCTAATTTGTTTATTTTTTTTTTCGAGTTAGGTAGGTCATTTTTGGGTTAGACAAGTAATTTTCGGGACAAATAGGTTGTTTTCGAGTTAGACATGTCATTTTCGGATTAGACAAGTCAAGTTAGACATATCATTTTCGGGTTGAAATTTTTAATCTTAACCTAACCCATTTAATTTTAAGTCGGGTTCGTGTCGATTCGTTCAAATAAACATATCGAAAACCTCAACCCTAACATGCTATTTTCAGGTCAGGTCTGTGTCAGGTTAGCAAGTCGGATTAACTTTTGCCACCCCTACTTGAATTACAAATTCAGTTAAAAGAAAAGCTTGTCACACACACACACACACACACACACACATATATATATATATATAAGCCAAAATTAAAGTTATAGATATTTAAATTCTGAAATTCTTTTAAGAGGAAAATTAAATAAAAATCAATTCTAAGAATACTTTTTGACAAGAATGTGAATATGGGGTTTTTTTAAAAAAAAGCATATTAGTTGAAAAAGATCTTTGGGTTTTATTCCTTCACTGTTTTTCCTCTCCCTTTAGATATATAATCACATTTATTTATGCTATAAGAAAATGAGTAGCATATAGAAAAAGAAAGGGCATTTTATACATGGGATACCCACAATCCTTAAAGGATATATATATTGTCATATTTTCTGAAAACAATCAAATCATCCCATCTTTTTCTTAAAAAGGAAAAATACCTCAAATAGATGACACACATCTCAAAGCTTTACAATTATTATTGTCCTTTTTAAAGAAAAAAAAGAACTTGAGAATTATTGATATTCGTTTAGATATGGAAATGGCTATCACCAGCACCAAGCATCAATGGGGTTTAATATTGGATGGTCTGTATGTAAACCAGATAGAGGATTGGTCTTTTTTTTTCCTCTTTTAAAGAGATATACAACTCGTACATCTAAAGAGAGAGAGGAGTTTTTCTATATTTTGATTCAAATGGGATTTGAATTCACCGCGTTCGGATACTTTCTCTACTTGTCTGCTGCTGCGCCTCACGTCCCCTCAACTTGGTCCTCTTCTCTGCTTCCAGATATATAACAATTAATACTCTATTCAATTTCCAAAAAGTTATTACTTTTTAATTATTTCTTTCGATAATTAATTTGCTATTTCACAAGTATTAAATACATGAATTTTGATGTCTTCGGAAATCTGCTATTCTTGTATCGTTTTATGCAAATGAGGCGGCTAATGTAATGTATTGCCTAATATTACGGGTTACACGATAGAAGGTAGTCTTTATTAAAGATAAAGATCGGCAATAGAATATTAGATGAGAATTATCATGTTATTTAGAGTTATTATTACATGTTAAAGTTATTTTTTAAATTCTGTGCTTTTCTGTCGATGCCTATATAATTTGTATAGGCTTTCGGTTTAATTTGAGTTAGAAATAACAGTCTTCTTCCCTAGTTCCCATGACTTTCATACCATTTTATTTATTTTTAAGTTTTACATTGTTTATTTCGATATTTTCTCATGGTATTAGAGCCTATCTAGCTCCCGCTCCCGTTGTGATGGGTTACGCCCGCATCACTCAACTCTAAACCAAATTAAAAATACTCGGCTATATGATGACAATCCTTCACTCTGGAATGGTAGGTTCCATACTGACAAAAAAGGGCATGGATCCATGATTTTTCCTTTTAACTTGGATTTTCATGATGAGTTAGGCCCAATTTTTTTTACGAAGAAGAAAATAATAATATAAATAATATGGTACGCATGATTATTGAAAGCTATGAAAAATAGGGAAGAAGACACTGTTGATTCTAACTCAAATTAGATTGAACGTAGATACAAGTTATATGTACTCATCTAATATTCTCTTATTCAATTGCTAATGTTTATCTCTAATAGCCTTCTCCTTTGAACATGTATCAAATTTGTGTTTACAGTGTGATTGGCAGAAATTCAAAACGGAGACTTCCATATCCTACACTCTCTGTGGAATGTAGGATGCGGAACATATCACATTGATTTCTAAATCGGATATTACTAATTTCTCTCATCTTTTCTACATTTAGCCTTTTCATTTCTTCCCCACTATAACAAACATTTTCGGTGCTAATCAATTTAAGGGAGGAAAAATGTATCATTCGGTGGATAACACTACAAATTCACTCGAGTATATTCTTTTAAAAATGTTAAAAAATCTACTTAAAACCTTATTCTTATGAGTTGCATCGTTAACAAGTTTAAGAAGTAAATAAAAATACAGCGAGAATCTTCTCTTTCCCTGTGCATGTTGACTATCTTGCAATTGCATGAGTGTAATGCCTCGAAATTCTTTCCTTGTGATATTAGAGTAACAGTGGCTGTACAGAGGTCTAATAATATGTTTGTTTTGACAAATGATGCTAGTGTTTTTGGGTTTATAGAAGAGAAGGGTCATATATGATTTCATTCGTACATAGAGAATTTATACAAGGATACAAATATTATTAAGGAAGGTAGAAATTTATATGGAAAGGAGGGTCTCTAGCCTAGTGGTAAAGACAAAGCGTCCGTGGAGGCACAACTAGGGTTCGACGCCCCACGACTGCATATGCGGCCCTCCTGTCCCCCTCCCCCATATCTAAGGCAAAAACAAAAAAAAAAGTAGAAATCTATATGGAGAGGTAGAATCCTATTTACAGTCAAATACAAATACTTATCATTTTTTTTGATAAATACTTATCATTTTGAAAACATAATCTTTTATCTTCATATTTTAATTATGTTTTAAATTTGTCTTTCAGTTAAATAATTATATTACCATTAATTATTTAGCAAATTACCTAATTAACCTTAAAGATTTTAATTCCGTTTTAAATGTTTTTCAGTTAAATAGTTCTATTACCATTAATTATTTAGCAAATTAACTAACTAATCTTACAAAATCTATGGTTTATTATTTAATGTAGAAGCAGTTATAGTTTTTTCTCTTATAAGTCCTATAGAATATGTGTATACAACTATCAATAATTTCATACAAGTTAATAATAGCATCTTGTAGTTGAAGGTCAACAGAGGTGGTAAGACTTTTGCATTTGAGTCATAATTGACTGAGTTCGAATCGCCCTATCTACATCCGGGTGCATGAGTTCAGGGGCGGACCTAGAAATTTACGTGAGGGTAGGCGAAAATATGGTATTACCTCCGTTCTTATTTAATAGAGACTTTAGGGCAAAATCAATGTTCTAAAATAATAGAAATTTTACTATTTTGGTAGAATTAAGACCATTTTACCCTTTTATTATTTAGTGGGTTGGGTTGAGAAAAATGACTATTTTAATTCTACTATTTTTCATTTAGTGGGTTGGGTTGGAAAAAATAATTATGTTAAAGTGCATGTCATATTGGTGCAAAAGATAATAGAAAAAGTGAAAAAAGCGCGTGATTTTTAACAGAGGATAGTTACAGTTATAGATGGTTTGTGTACAAAACTTAAAGAGTTGCGCCAACGTATGACGCTAATTTGTGAGAAGTGTTACAAAATAGTGCAAACCAAATAACACATGCACACAACAAATTTAGCCAATTATGAAGAAAAAGTTGCATAATCAATCATATGTAACCAGAATGGCGCATATGTAGGTTGGTATTATACATTGTGCACCCATATTTAAAAAACAGTCATAATGAATTCGCAAAATACGCTCAGTTCTCAATATAGACCCTATTTTTCTAAAAGAGAGAAATGAAATAATTGAATTTCCAACTACATAAAATCAATTAAAGTGTACTCTGCTCAAATTTATATAGTTGGCTATTAAATTCGTTGAATTTATGCACAAAATTTTTTATTTCATTATTTATATTCATTAATAAAAAATATTAAGCAAGTAGAGCAGAAATAAAATAAATAAAATTATTTAAAATTTAATTATAAAAATATTTGTAAATAATATTAAAAAATTTTATAAAGTAAAATATATGTTAAAATATTAAATATCTAAAAATTAAATATATAATAAAAAAATATATTATAATATTAATTGATAGAAAACTAAGATAAAGTTTAAAACATAAAGAAGCAAAATTTGTGAAAAAGCCTTCAAAAAGGTGTTATCGTCAGTCGAACTCGGGTCATTGGGGGTAAAAAGAAACTCATTCAATCATTATGCCAACCTATGACTTAAGCCTAGCATGCCACTTTAAAAATTTTATTAAGTTGAGGGTAGGCGTTTGCCTACCCTCGGCTAATGCCCGGTCCGCCCCTGCATGAGTTTATATCTACATTAAAATAATAATAATAATAATAATAATAGCATCCTGAATTCAAAAGATTTTTTTTTTTTTTTTTGGGGGGGAAGAATATAGAGAATAAACAATAAATCAATTGATTTTGTAAGATTGATCATTTCAAATATATGAGGCAAAAAAATATAAATTCTTCAATAAAACTTTTCCTCTCGCCTCTCGAATTTGATACACGTTAACGTGTTTTAAAACACGTTAACGTGATTTAAAACACGTTAACATGTTTCTGTGTATCTCGAAATCGAGAGGCGAGAGATGTAGCTTTACTCATAAATTCTTTCAGTATAAATAATAAATCATTGAATTTTAAAAAAAATTGATTTCGTAAGATTGATCTTGTAATTAGCTATAGAATTAGCAAAAAACAAAAAGAGTGTTATTTATTTATTTATTTAATTTTTAAATATAGTTATAAACTCACGTATCTGGATGTGAATAGAGGGATTCAAACTCAGTCCGTTACAACTCAAGGACAAATGTCTTATCACTTCTGTTTGCCGAACTAAAAAAGAATGTTATTTAACAAAAGGATTAATAAGTACAATGAAATTATACTACAAAAATAAAAGAGTTAAATTTTTAAAGTTAGAAAGATAAAACAATATATTTTGAGAAAACGCATAATAATTTTATACATTTCATATTCAATTATTTAAAATAATATATAATCATATTTTAAAAAATTAATTTAAACTTATTAAATATACTTTGGGGAAAATTATAATTTTGTTCATATATTTTTAATTAGTATTTTTCTTTCTGTATTTTTTAAAATAGAACTTTTTGTCTCCGTATTTAAGAAAAATTATACTATTTTATACTTTTTTGCTTGAAATACTGATAGAAATTAACAAATCATATATCATTAGAATCTTTTTTTTTTCTTGATTACAAATATAACATTAGTTTTGACTGAAACATAATCAATATATTGGAAAAACTAAAAAATAATTAGTTGATCGAACGGTATTTTGGCATTTTCAGCAAATATATGTTGTTTCCGTTAAAACTAATGTTATATTTGTAATCAGTGCAAAGAAACGATTCAGATGAAACATTACTTATAATTTTTGTCACTATTTCCAGCGAGAAAGAACAAAATGATATACTATCTCCGTATGCAATTGTTTGAGATTTTTTTTGAAATGTTGTGTTCAAATTGTTGAGATTTTTGGTATTTTGGGGTATATTTGGACGATTTTACTCTTTGTATTTTAGTGGAGGAGGTTTGTATTTTAGTGGGGGGAGCGAATAAAAAAAATGTTTCTTTATGGATGCTGTCAGCTTTGTGCAGCACTTAGAGAGGAGAGAGGAAGAGAGAACATATAGGTGTGTAGGTGCTGTCATAGGGGAGAGGTAGAGAGAGTAAAGTGTGTGAGGTCTTGAATGATATTCTGGATTACAGGTGTAGTTAATATGGGTGCATTTTTTTTGCGCCTAATGTGGCCGATAGTTACAACAAGCCTTTTGCATTTTATGGCATTCGTTGTACAGTTGAAAGAAAATGCATCCAAATAATTGAAAATGTTGCATACGATCTGATATCTGTCATGCCTGTTTGCTTAAGTTTAGTAATTTATTTGAGTAATTAGTGAGATATTAAATAATGTTGGGAATTTAATTGAATATAGACATTTAAATTTTAATATGGACTAGAAAGGAGGTGGGTAGAACCCATACTTTTTTTGAGCATGTGGTCAAATGGAATAAAATAATGCTAAAAACTTAAAATATCTCCACCCATATAGAATTTTTCCTTCATTTTCTCATCCCCATCCGCCACCCTCTCATCTCTCTCCCATTTTTCATTTTCTTTTCAGTACTTCATCTTCTCTTCTTCTTGACCAAGCCGTCCACCACCTTTAAGAAACCAAGAGGAAATCTTCAATTCCAAGCTAAGAAATCCTAAGTAGAGACTGAAGTAGAGGTAAGGAATGAAGACTCTACCCTTAATCTTCCATTTTATTTGTTCAATCTAAATATAGTTAAACTAGGTTTTGTAGAGATCATGTAGATCTCTTTAGATCTCTTCAAGATAATGTTAAATCTAAATAAGAATATAGGTAGATTTAGAGTAATCAAGTGGTTATAAGTTAAGAAACCCTAAGGATGCCATGGCTTAGGGTTTCGGTTAGACTATGGTAAGACGACTAAGGAATGTTTTACGTTTTATAGGAAATTTAGAAGTCAAAGCAAAGGAGAAAGGGAAAGAAGTGGCTTGAGCTTGGAGGAAAGCTCGACATTGAGGTTTGGTGCTTTTAACCTCTTTTATTTTTTTGTTATACTTGATTGCATTTGTGTTAATGAAACGCTTTGTGTTGGTTGAGGTTCTAGTTGAAAAATGTTTTTGATAAGTTTTTATTCCTTGTTAAATAAGGGTTTTAGGGATTTAAATCCAATTTTCACTCATGAAAATGAAAAATTTTGAAAATGCTATAAGTGAGGTTTTTGTAGCCCTTGAGAAGAGTTTTCCAATGTTTTTGAACAATTTGAATTGGTTGAGTAAAATGAAATTTTTGACTGAAACAATGTGTGACGAGCACGTCGACAGTTCAGACGTTTTTGTAGCGCTCGTGACCAGGTAGCCAAGTGGATGTCTCATCCATGATAAAGCTCCCACGCTCGCGACTCAACGTCTGAAATTTTCTGGTTTTCTTCTGGAACTCTCACGGTGTATGGGTGCGCTCGCGACTAGCCTGTCGAGCGGGTATCGCGCTCGCGACTTCAACATCCCAAAATTTTTTGTTGCAAACTGATTGTCTAGCGGTGACAATTCGTGCTTGTGGCGGCAATGCCTGTGAGCTTCATGTTTGCGACACATGGGGTGCGTTTGCGATAGCCTTGCCAGAGGCTTGTGTCTCTCGCGATCGGTAGTGTCTTGCCCGCGATGCTGCATGTTTCCTGTTTTGTTGCCAACTCAATTCCAATTAATTTTATACAAAGTTTAATGGTTTCAAAGGTTTAAAATATGCATGATATGATACTGATGATTATTTATATAGGGATAGTGAACATAATAAGCATAATATGGAATTAAATGTTTATGAATAATGAATACAATGGAAATGCTCAAGTGGCTAGGTGAGAACATCGTGATAAGGATTCGATGCATCGAATGGTACTCTACGCTTATAGATGAAAACGAAAATTATGAGTCTCACATGGGCTCGATGGATGAAATGCAAAAGTCTCATATGGACTTGATGAAAATGAATTATATGAGTCTCACATGGGCTCGGGAACTGAAATGTATGATTTATACCAATACCTCATCCCTTAGTTCTACTATTGCCTTTAGAGCGCCTTAATAAGCTAAATGAAATGCATGATGAACTTTTATATATGAACTTATTTATTTATTTGCTAATTAGTCTATTGTTTTATTAAATTCTTTATTTAAGGTTGTTTTCAATTACGTTTTTTAATTTTTAAAATCATGGTTAAAGCACCTACTGAGCAATGATTTGCTCATCTTCTTAAACTCGTAGGTCGAAGTAGAATAGAGGTAGAGCGAGTAGTAGCAGTAGCGTCGACAACGACACAACCACATACTCTTGGGTAGTTATTTTGTATTTTGATTAGACCTAGCATGTATAACTAAGATTATTAATTATTATTTTGCTAAATGCCTGTAATTAATATTAATGATACTTACCTAGTAATATTGTAAAATATTTAATAGTGGATGAATGTATTAAATGTATGATAGGGAATAGAAGTGTATGCATGATTAATGAGATGGAGGTTACAAAGATGAACTATAGAAGTTTTGTGTTATTAAGATTATAACCCAACAGCCCCTGACTAGAAAGAATTTTGATTATTAGAAATTTTTAATTTGAGAAAATTCTACCATTAGGCTAATTAATAAACAAAATAATTAGGTGAACCGAAGCTCGAACAGTAAACGTAACACCTCATCTGGTCCTATTCGTAGGGCTAGAGGGGGTGTTACAGTCTGATATCACCCAAAATGAGGAAAAGGGCGGAAATAATTATGACCAAAATCGGAGAAAAATAAAAATTGCCACTGTTCTTCATAAATTTGGAAATGAAAATTTCATTTCTGTCAAATTCTGGCAATTCACTTCTACATGTGAATGATAAGAATTTTGGTGTTTTTCTACCAATACTTGAAGTTGCAGCACCTTCTAATTCTTCCTCATCCATTTTATATGATACTTTGTTGTGTTTAAAGCTTCATTTAATTGTGCATATGTGTTTAAATAATCAGGTATTTTCAAAACTTTCGGTTTTTAAAATTTTCAAAAATTTTTGGATTTTTTGGGGGGGTGGGTAACACCCTAATTTTTAATATTGATTTTAAATTTTAAATTTAAAAAAAAACATAAATTTTGACAGTAAAATTTAGTAGAGTTAATTAAATTATAGATGAAAAATTCAAATATCATAAACTAGATTAAATTAAGTGAAACTCAAATAGAAATGCAAATGCTAATGAAACTTAATGAAACTCAAATGCAAATTAAATGTAATGTATAATATAATTGGAAACAATAATTTAGTAGACAAAAATTTAACTGTTGAGAATAAAAGTTTATGGAGAGAAATTAAATTAGAATTTGAAAATGATGTTTGAACTAGCATAATTGGAAGTTTGTAAATAATTAGCAGACAGTGGAATGATTCTAGACAAAATAATTAATGTAATATGGGAAGAGGCCATTGTTGTTTTAATATACACAGAAGAAAAAAAATCTTATAGTCATTTTCTTATTCTCTCATCATCTTCGAAATCTAAACTCACAAAACACCTTGTCTCTGTCTGGTGTTCAAAATAGAGTCCAGAAATGGGATGAACGGAGGCCGAAAGTGATAGTTCCAGCCGGACTATCCGTTTACCCATTTGAATACTCGAATGTTCCTTCTCCATTCTTCTCAAAATCTGGCCACCGTCCGATGGATTTGAGACCACAAAGCGACCGACGATGAAGATACAAATTGATCGGTACCTGTCTCGCCGTCAGCCGTCGCTAGAAATGCCGCCAGTCGTCGGATCCATAAAAGGATCCCAACCCACGACGTAGTTGAATCAAATTTTGGTTCGATTGGAGCGAGCTGACCAAGGTTCAATTTGATCAAATGAGACCAACATCGGCGTTTTGAGCAAAACGCCAGCGTTTTGGGTGAAACGATTGCGGATATGAAAAATATCAAAATAAGTACTTCCGCATTGTTTTCCAAACGGTGCTCAGCTTCTCAGTTAATTATATTTTAACCCCCGCCGTCCCAAGTTTCTCTTCAATCGTGCCCTTTCGCCTTGGTAATTGACCCTAAACTTAATTTAGTTTTTCAATTAGGTCCAACAAATTAAATTAATTAATAAATTGAGTTTTAATTTGAAATTAAATATTCTAGGCGCCAAATTAAATCATAAAAATAATATATTTGGTTATAAACATAGTAAATAAACACTTAATGGGTTTATTTTGATATATAAACTATTTTAGAGGAGAATAATTGAAATTAGTTTATTAAATGAGTTTAATACTTAAATTAAAATACATGTTGGTTAAATAAAATTAAATTTGGATTAAATTAAAT
>CATIWJ010242596.1:0-15339 GCA_949640765.1 Croton laevigatus | reverse complement strand
ATGGTTCAAAGGATGATGTCTCCAGTTATGATTTTGAAATAATATTTAAAAATTATCCATTCTCTAACTGTGTTGGTGGTATGGCAATATTGTTATGTAGTAGGGGTCGCCTTTGACGACCTTTATTTCTTATATAATTCTCTTAACAGAGTGATGAAAATGTAATCTGAATGAAATATTTGAACTGATCCTTCACATACACAAAGGGGGTTGATATTTAGTAGTTTTGACTTTGTGACAAATAAATCTCTACTAAAAGGTTTCTTTGGCCTAAGCGTGTAAGCCCAAGCACATGGAAGCAAGTTGCACATGTGAGGCATTTAATAATTTGACTCAGGCACATAAGGAACAGGTCGCTTATGTGAGTCATTCTTTGTAAGCTCAAGCACATGAGGGCAAGTCGTGCATGTAAGGTGTTTAATAATTTAACCCAGGCACATAAGGAGCAGGTCGCTTATGTGAGACATTCTTTTTTAGCCTAAGCACATAGGAGTAGGTCGCGCATATGAAACGTTTAATAATTTGCTCAAGCACATAAGGAGCATGTCGCTTATGTGAGGCATTCTTTTTTAGCCCAAGCATATTAGAGCAGGTCACACATGTGAGGCATTTAATAATTTGACCCAAGTACATAAGGAGCAGGTCGCTTTTATGAGGCATTATTTTTTAGCCCAGGAATATGGGAGCAAGTGGAACATGTGAGGCATTTAATAATTTAGCCCACGCACATAAGAAGCAGGTCGCTTATGTGACACATTCTGTTTTAGCCCAAGCATATGGGAGCGAGTAGTGCATGTAAGGCAATAAAAAAATAATTTAGCCCAGGCATATAAGGAGCAAGTTATTTATGTGAGGCATTCTTTTTTAGCACTAGCACATGGAAAATGGTTGCGTATGTGAAGCTTTTAATAATTTGACCCAGGCACATAAGGAGAAGGTGCTTATATGAGGCATTCTTTTTTAGCCCAAGCACATAGAAACAGGTCGCGCATGTGAGGCGTTTAATAATTTAGCCCAAGCATATGAGGAGCGGGTCGCTTATATGAGGCAAAATATTTTAGCCTAAGCATTTGGGAGTAGATCTTGCATGTGAGGCATTTAATAATTTGGCCCAAGCATATAAGGAGCATGTCGCTTATGTGAGGCATTCTTTTTAAGCTCAAGCATATGAGAGCGGGTCATGCATGTGAGGCATTTACTTGATCGAGCCCAAGCATAGGCGTGTATTTGATTTAACCCAAGCACATGGGAACAAGTCGAGCATGTGAGGCGGTTACTTAATTGAGCCCAAGATAGGTGTCTATTTTATTGAGGCCAAGCACATAGAAACTGGTCGCACATGTGAGGCGTTTAATAATTTGGCCTAGATATATAAGAAGCATGTCACTTATTTGAGGCATTTTTTTTTAGCCCGAGCACATGGGAGCAGGTCGCGCATGTGAGGCGTTTAATAATTTTATTAGCCTAAGCATATGTAAACAAGGTCTAGCATGCGAGGACTTACTCTTTGATTGGCCTAAGTAGATGTGGACAGGGTCCAGCATATGAGGGCTTACTCTTTGATTGGACTAAGTACATGTAAACAGGGTACAGCATGTAAGGACTTACTCTTTGATTTGTATATACGTTATTTATTAAGTGGGTAAGATCAAATGTAAGAGATATAAAAGTGTTAGTTCTTTTTCATTATTGTCTTGGAAAAACCTTGGGTTAAGAATCCCTAGGTTTAAAAACCTGGCCTAGAACTATAGTACAATTTACAATATATGTGTTATTAAAGGAAAGGCTACATAACATTTTTTAAGTAGACTAGAATTCTGCATCTTAGGAATTGTGGTTCCATCCATCATACCAAGCCTAAAAGTAGCCGGACCTATCTTGGCAATAATCTTATAGGGGCCTTTCCAGTTCGGGCTCAGCTTTCCAACACTAGCATTTCCTTTGGCAAAGTTAACTCGCCTCCAAACCAAGTCTACCTCTTCTAAGTTTCTAACTTTGATTATCTTATTATGATATCTGGCTAGACGTTGTTGATAAGCTACCAATCACATTTAGACTTGGTCCCTACTTTCTTTAGCTAAGTTGAGAGCTATTATGAGGCTTTCGTCATTCTCCTCGGAGTTGAAGTGGGCTATCCTATAGCTCGGCAAATCGACTTGTATTAGGACAATAGCTTCACAATCGTAGACCAAAGAAAAAGGAGTCTCTCTAGTTCCCTTCTTTGAAGTGGTAAGATAGGACCATAGTACATATCCCAGCTCAGCTACCCATTGCACTTCTCATCATCTAGCCTCTTCTTTAACCTTTGTAGGATGGCTTTATTCACTATCTCCATTTGCCCATTGGATTGGGGATGTGCCACTGAAGTGAAGTGGAGGGTAATCCTTCACTCATCACAAAAGTTCTGAAATTGAGCATTATCGAACTGTCGCCCATTATCCGCGACCAAATCATGAGGTATTGTAAATCTCCATATTATGGAGTCCTTGAAGAAGCTGATTATCCTTCTAGTGGTAATGGTTAGAGGGGCTTTTACTTCTACCGACTTGGTCAAGTGATCAACTGCTGCCACTATAAAATGCTTTTGACCAGTAGAAGGCAGGAAATGGCCCTTCCCCACATGAAAAAATGGTCAGACCTTGCTAAGGGGCCTTAAGTCTTGAGGAGGTCGATGTTGATGATGCCTGTGAATTTGGCATGATTGGCATCGGCTTATATACTGCTTAGCATCTTTTTTTATAGTAGGCTAAAAGTACCCTAGCAAAAGATTTTTTGAATAGTAGCCACTACTCCTTCATGTGACCCACCTATTCCTATGTGCACTTTGTCTATTACATACTGATATTCATTTTCATCAAGACATCGTACCTAAGGATAAGCGGCCGACCTTCTATAGAGAGTTCCCTCCTAAAAGGAGTACATGGTCGCCTTCTTTAGTAACTTTATCGCCTGAGCCTTATTTTAGAGAACCTCTTATGTAGCCAAGTACTTGACAATAGAGGTCATCCATGATACCTCCTCTTTCTAAAAAGGCAATTGGGGTAAACTTCCCCCTAGCGGCTGTTTTTCGCTCAAGCATCAGCCTCTTGGTTTTGCTCTCTTCCTACTAAAGTGATTTTATAGGTCTCCTCATGCTTCTTGAGGGTCTTAAGCAATCTCATTGCCTTGGCAAAGTATCTTCTCAATAATGCATCACGGACGAAGTACACACCCTGTACCTGACTAACCACCAGTTTGGAATCAGAGAAAAGAGTCAAGTAAAGGGGGAGGATTTCTTTTGCCAACCGAAGTCCTATGATAAGAGCTTTATACTCAGCCGTATTATTAGTGGTATGAAAATTTAGTCTCACAGCGTTGTTAATCTTTAACTTCTACTGACCCCGCATCACCACTCTTACCGGCTCCTCCCTGATTGGAGACTCTATTTATCCACAGCTCTCATTCATTGCATTCATCAAGTTTTATAACATTATTAACCCCCTAATGTCCATGCATCCCTCTTTTTACTCTAACATAGAAAATTCAGCCACAGAGTCCACTAGTACTTAGGCTTTTAATGCTTTAAGAGACTAATAGTAGATATCAAACTCACCCACTTGAATGGACCACTCCACCATATGCCCCGATGTTTCAACCTTTAATAACAACTTCTCTAAAGGAAAAGCATGCAGACATTGTGGGCCTGGAAATATTATCTCAATTTCATCGAACTCACCAAAACAGCATTGGCGACCTTCTCAATCGTAGGGTATCTAAACTCAACTCCCTTTAACACCTTATTGGTATAATAGATAGAAAAGTGATCCCCTCTCTTCTCGAATCAACATCGAAGTAATAGTCTCATCTATGGCAGCCATATAAAGATACAAGACCTTTCCGCCACCAGTTTGCTAAGCAAAGGGGGAGTAGACAGAAAAGTCTTAACCCCATCAAAAGCCTTTTGGAAATTAGTATCCGATGAAAAATATTTCCCCTTTTTTAGAAGCTTGAACGAAGGAAGGCATCATTTGGCAGCACAAGACATGAAACGCCCTAGTACCACAAGTCGCCCATTCAAAATTTAAACCACATGCAAAGTCTAAGGTGGTTGTATGTCTATGACTGCTTTGATCTTCTCGGGGTTTACCTCGATGCCCCTTTATGATACCATGAACCCCAAAAAATTTCCAACTTTCGCCCGAGAAGCATATTTCTCAGGATTAAGCTTGAGTTTATACTAATTGAGGATTCCAAATACTTCCTCGAGGTCGCGAACTTGCTCTTCTATAGACTTGCTTTTAATAATCATGTCATCCACATAGATCTTTATGTTTCTACCTATTTGATCCTTGAACATTTTATTAAACAGTCGCTGATAAGTCGCTCTAGCATTTTTCAACCCGAAAGGCATAACTTTGTAGCAATAGGTTCCCCTTTCAGTAACAAAACTGGTTTTCTTAGCATCCCCTGGATCCATCATGATCTGGTGATAGCCACTCGTCACATCCATCAAAGAATATACTACATAACTAGCTGTCAAACCAACTAGATTATCAATGTTAGGCAAAGGGTAGTAATCTTTTGGGCAGTTATTAAGGTCGGTGATATTCACATACATATGCCATTTCCCACTTGACTTCTTGACCATCACCATATTTGCTAACCACTTTGGATAGTCTACCTCTATAATAAATCCTGTTTTCTCTAATTTAGAGACCTCCGCTTCGATGGTGACCCCATTCTCCTTAGAGTGTCTCCTTTTCTTTTGTATTATTGGAGGGTAAGATGGTTAATGCTCAACTTATGGTTAATGACCAAAGGATCTATCGCCACAATATCTACTTTTTTATCAAGAAATCCTCCGCTAACCCAAAGGACCACCTCCTTAAGCTCTTCCGTAATTGTTGCCTACTTGTAATAGGGACACCCATCAATAAGGTCAAACTATTTACTATCTGTAACTTCCTTATCAACTACCCTATTAGGGCTACCAGTAACCCCATCAACAATAATCTCACTATGATCGCCAACAGACCCAGTGACCTCTACTTCAGTAACAACCTAAACGAAGTCTTGAACTAGCTTGACAATCAGGGCTTGGCCTTCATCAATAGTTTGCCCTGAGAAAAGAGAATCCCTAACATCTCTATTTCCTTCGGGGAGGCCACATGGGCTCTTATGAGTTCAATCATATTAACAATCTGAGCTTCTTTGATAGCTTTAACCACGCAACCCCAGTGGAAGACTAACACTTCAAAGTAAGGTACTTGACTGAAGTTATTGTCCCTACCTTACTCAAGAAAAGGCACCCCACTATGGCGTTGTATGCCAAAAGAGCATCAATAATCAGAAAAAGGCCTTCGTGTACGATATATGCTTCGCCTCCCTCAGTTCTACTATAAGCTTAATAATGCCTTCAATCTTGACGGGCTTTTTGAAAATTCCCACTATAAGGGTTTTGACTTATCTGAGCCTTCCCATATCAGTTTTCAGCTGAGAAAAAGCTTGAAGAGTTAAAATATTGACAACACTACCATTGTCAACTAAGATTTTCTTCACCATAAAATTGGCGATGACTGCCTCAATAACCAGTGCATCATTGTGGGGATAGCAAATATTTCTTTCATCACATCCATTTTTCGCTAAGAAAGAGATAACAAAATTTATTAAGTTAGCTTTCTGAGTTAGGAACACCTCCTTCGTTGATTGCTTCTTAACCTGAGCATTAAACTCTTAAAATTCGACCGACAGGATCATATGAATGGTCCCTCGTGGGCTCCCTTCTTCCCCTAAATCTTTGACCTCCATTGCACCTCTATATATCGGAAGCGAACTGCCTATCACCCGAGCTTGCACTAGCTCCACCCTTCTATTCCTTAAAAGTATCTACAAAATTTCTCAACTCACCCGTTTGGGCTATGCGCTCTATCTCTGCCTTTCATGTTTTGCATTCATCAGTACTATGGCCCTTGGTCTTGTTATAAGCACAATAAAAGCCGCTAACACTACCTTGCTACCTGTATTCAAATGAGCTGACCCCTAGACTGACCCTCATTTACTATAAAAATAGTTGGAGAGCGATCAAAGTATCCTGATCCCTACCTCTACCACCATCAAAGTATCATGTATCATTGCAATGGAAATTTTTGTGACCTTCCTCATAATGTCTTCCTCGCTTGCAACCTCCTTTGCCATGACCTTTGGGCGACCTCTATCTTTCTCTTTCACACCCACTTGGTTCGCGATTCCAAGATCCCTCTCTAAAATAAGGGTTCTGAGTATTAGCCCCTGGATTTATTACTCTTGATATTCTTCTCTAGGTATCAACTCTGACATAGTGATTAGCCCTTGTCAACAAATCCTAGATAATTTTAGGCTCGTCTAAGGATAGAGAATTAGCTAACTCCTGAAATCGATAGTTAGACTACAGGATATGAGTTGCTAGGTCTGCATCCAAATTCTTTATATGGATGGCCACTGCCCTAAATCTGTCAACAAACTTCTCCAAATATTTTTCATTGTTTCTTACAATAGCCTTTAAACATGATACCTTTTTCTTCTTCAATATATTCATCTTGAATTAAAGTATGAACTTTTCCCCCAACTTGGCAAAGCTTGAGATACTCTTGCTACACAAATGGTGAAACCATTTCCTAGCATTATCGAACAAGGTTTCTAGAAAGTGATTGCACATAAAGGCATCATTGGCTCCCTTTGCTACCATGAAATCATAATAACTTCTAACATGACTCTAAGTTTTTTCTTACCAGAGAATATGGTTTTGAAATTGGGCACCTTTTACCAACTAGGGATTGGTGCCTTTTCTATATTAAGGACAAAAGGAGAGGTAACTTGAAATGTCTCGTTGGGCTCATCATCTCCTTCTATATTTCCCACCCATTGTTTCACCCTAGATTTTAACTCGTTTTCGCCCTAACGAGGCTCCGAGTAATTACCATACTCCTCTTCTCTTCACCTATTTGCCCGAAGGCCCTAGCCTCGACATTGAGATCATTATTATAATGGAAAGGAGATGGCTCTCTTGGCATTTCGATAGATTGTGGCCTAGTAAGAGAGCAATACACCTCTTCATGACCTCCCTTTTCAGCAAAGTGTTCATCTCGAGCAGGATGGGTAGCTAAGTCTGGTTCCCAGGAAAGAGTCTCCCTTTTGAGAGGCTGTTCAGTCGATCGCTCAGTTGGTGGTGGCGACCTTACCCATAGGGTTTGACGATGATAAGGGTGTAATAAGGTTAGCATTCTGCTGTAAGAACTGAGTAAACAAATTGAACAATTGTTCTTAACGAAGAGAGCGAATTGAGGTCGAAGCAGTCGGGATGATAGGGGTATTATGTGGATAAGGCCCATATGGGTATTGATAATGAGATTAGGTTATGCTAGTCCCCAAAGGTGAAGGGTTATCCTCTAGGTACGGCAGATGAGAGTAGATGATGAAAGAATTGTAGGAAGTATTGCTCCTGCCCCCTGAGGTAGTGAAGTGGTTGCCTCTGGGGTGAGGAAGCAGGCAATTGAAAGTTTACGAGGTGACTATATCGAGTGTCCTAAATGTCACGGGTTTCTTTCATTCCATTCACGGTTGATCCAAAGATACAGGTTGCAAAAGGTAAGTCCAAAGATCTGAAGTCACAAAGTTGCTCAAGTCCACGCTCACTGCATCAGTTGTAGACTAAAAGTTTCTTCTACCTATTTATTACAGTTATGGGCTATTTATAGTGGTGTTAGAGTAGTATTATGTCCACAGTTGAAGGCATGGGTAACAGTATGGGACGTTGCCATGCGGAAAATTTTGGTGGTGTCGCGTGGATACAAGGTGACTCATTGGCAATGAGGCCAGACCCCGATCCCACTCAAGCCTGTGACATGTTGGTAGCCTAAGACCGGTTGGTGGCCCATGCATGACCTTGTATAGAGCTTGAGTGACCTCTCTAGCTCAGTTGCTAGAAAGGTTGCTTAGGGGACATTCCTGTCCTGGTAGTATTAGGAGGTCGCCGAAGCAACTTTTTTCCTTATCTGATAGCGACCTCCTCCTAGACAACGATAGGCGGCTCCACCAAATTCTGATAGGTGGATCCCCTAAAAAGGTGAGGAGGCTTACAATTATTCTGAAATTAAAAAGTAATTTAGGTTTAGGTAGGAGATTTAATTAGTGTTAGATTAGAATTAGTATTTAAATAGGATTTTAGGATTAATTAATTAAACAAATTATTTATAGGGTTATTTTATAATTTTAAAAAGATTTTTTCTTTTAAATTTAAGGATTCTAATTATTTTTTGTAAAATTAATAATATATAGTCTAATTCTACAAATTGCGATTTACTAAAATTAATTTCCAAACTGCATAAATACAATTTATAACTTGATTTTAAAAAACAAATATTAAAAAAAAAAAAAGTTGCAGGAGCACGGGTTGCTACCCGCACCAGTTATTACTACCCGCCATACTTATTAGTGTATTTTTTATTTAGCACGTAAATCTAGGAAGTAATGAGAAACAAGACAATTTTTTCCCTGTTATTCATTGTTTGAGAAGTGAATACTCAACACCTATAAATACTCCATCCATGGCACATTGTAAAGCACAACATCCTCTACCTATTACATTCATTTCAACAATGGCAAGCACGGCAGCAAACCAGACGGCAGCAACCACCATCAATAATAGTAATCAGATTAATGATATGATAACAAATGTAGATACCCAGTCTTGGGCTGGCAAATTTGTTAACCAACCAGAGGATGTTGCAGCAGGCAAAGTTGGACTGATAAGTCACAGTGGCAAACCAGTTTGCGGGGCTGGTGTGGCTTATCGTGTTAAGAATGCTGGCCAAGAATGGAATTGGATTTTTGCTTGGAGTTATGAAGTTCAAGGTCTTCTGAAGGTGAGCTGCTGTTATCCCTTTCATATTCTCATTTATTTATTGGTATTTATGGTCCGTAGCACTCATTTCAACTATATACAATAAACTGCTAGCAACTTTATGACGGAGAGGAATTAAACTCAAGACCTATCACTTCTTTATAACGTCAATGGAATGAGATTGGCATATAAACACGTGTCTTTACGTCTTTATTATTATTATTTTTGTTTCTCAAAGAACATATAGTTAAGTTACTTATGCGCTATATTACTTGCAGATTTATAATGCTCTTCAGAGTCCAGGCCAGATTGACTGGGATAGCGTCCGTGAACATCTACGGGTTGCGACTGATATACCAGCCTCTGTTGCAGGATTGAAAACAAACCTCCATGCGGCTGCACAACCTGGAACCGGGTCTGCTGATCTGACGGCAACCATCACCTACGGCTGATAATTAATAAAAGAGATGAGCCATATTGTAGCTCTTTGCGTACCTCTAATAAATAAAAGCTAAATTAAGTGTTATGTGTTGAGAAAAAAGAACTAGATATGATTTAGGACGGCTGAGGTGACAGATTCTAATCATCGAGTACTTTACCTTGTATTGTGCTGTGTGTTGTTGTGACGCAAATTGTTTGGTTGTCACTGTGTTACTTTGCTTAATCAATTATGAATCATATTATGTGCTATTAAATCTCTCTCTCTCTCTCTCTCTCTCTCTCTCTCTCTCTCTATATATATATATATATATATATATATATATATATATATTGCCTTATTTGTGTTTGTACATTATTGTGTTCTTGCTCCGATCATATATATATATATATATAAAGAAGTAAAATTCATATACGAAAAGTGTGCAATTAAAGTAAGAGGAGTACTCCTTTAAAGAAGAAATTTTTATTTAAAGGAGTAAACGAATCCTGTAATATGTTTTCCATTAATATGGCGAATAATACTTTTTGGCCTCCCTATACTATAATAGTTTTGGATTTTAGGCCCGTAGTTATACCAGTAGTTTTGGATTTTAGGAGTAAACGAAACCATATTATTAAAAGCAGTTATACTTGCACTTCCGTCCATGAGAAAACGGAAAGTGTGCCTTAGTCTAACAGAAGGCAAGTGGGAATAGAGACTCCCACAATCAAAGTCGTTTTGATTAAGCCAAACAAAAAATTTAAAATTTAGAGACTATTTTAAAATTTGCCATTATCTTCCTCATAACATATGAGATTAATTTGAAAAAAAAGAACATGTTACGGTGCTTTTGCTTCAGATTTGGATTTGATATTTGAGAATTGTTTAAAAAATTAGAGAGAAATTATTTTTTGGTTTTTTAGAGAAAGTGAAGAAATGTATTTTTGATTATTGAAGAAATTTCGACTTATTATAAAGAACAAAAGCATCACCCTTTGGTAGGTTCCAAAAAATAGGGGAGGCTTACACTAACTATTTGTTAAGTTTGAACATAATAAACTACAAGTAATTTTTATTTTAAAAAGAAACCTAGTATTAGTTTGAACATTTATATATATATATATTTTTAATTTATACATATATATAATTTATGCAATGTGGTTTTTTGAGGGTTACAGCCACCCACGTCTAATTATTCGTCTTGCCTCGCCTCGCCTTACCTCGTAAACAACAGTATATAGAATAGCTACATGCCCTATTCAATTATCCATTTTTCACTATCCGCAGGGGTCAAAATAAAGTGGGTTAGTGTGAATACCAACAAAATTTCACCTCGCTGCCATCTCTTGGCTCGAAGACAATGATGGATTTTTTTTTACTATTTCTTTATATTTTTGTGAAAATTGATAATGATAATGACAATAATAATAATAATAATAATAATAATAATCTCTAATGACTTCAATATATCATTTTGAAAAGTTCAAGATATCAAAGTAGTGCCTCGCAAAATTTAGTGAGCACAATGACTTTTTGCCAAAAGTTCAGGGAACAAAATGATTTCTACTCTTTGCTACATGGCACTATTCACTCGTCTATGCGCGATTGTAGTTTACAAGCTAAATTTATGTGTGACAAAGGAGCAAAATGTATTAATTTTTACACCGTTAAAAAGCAAACTAGCACCCCGTAAGAGTAAGGGAGTTAAAGAATTTTTTAGCCAAAGGTTAGGCAAAATTTAAGGGAGCCAAATAATTTTTTGGCCAAAAGTTGGATAAAATATGCATTAACCCTATATTTTTATGTTCATAGAATTTCAATCAAAATAGGAAATCAAATATTAATAAAATCCCTTAAACAGAAAAAATTTAACAAATAAATTGAATAATTTTATGTTATAGAAACACGTAATTACCTTCAAAAAATTTAAAATAGAATGGATTATTTTTGCCAAAACTAATATTACTTCTCTTTCCAGGAGCAAGCTTCAGTCCAGTTGGTTAAGGCGCTGAGCTTCTTCTAGCACGATCCGGATTCGACTCCTAACTTTCCCTTCTCTTATGATAGATTTAGAAATATTTATGTTAAAAAACATATATATTACTCCTCTTTCCCTCGTGATTTTATATATATATATATATATGGATTTGCCTCCATCTGTTCTCTGTATATTTACTCATTTCTGGGGGTAGTTATTTTACTTCAATAATGGTATAAAATGACTGATTTTTTTAATTTGTACACAGATGTGAACAAATTAGAAAGAAAGCGATTACTATAAAATGGACCGGCCTTCAAAATTTGACTTCCCTTATTTTTTTTTTATTTTTTTAATTCTTATACTAAAGTTTCATTTTCTCTTAAATGTAAACTCTTTGACTCCTTTTTTTAATTTTAATTGTACCGTATTTATCTTTGAATTCATTTTTTTTTAATTTTTCACTCAGTAAATAACTGTATTTAAAATTGTTTAACGGTTTTAAACTAATTCAAATCGAGGTATAATAATAACTATTAAAATCAGTGTCTCTGATCCTTAGAGTGTAGTATTTTCACAAATAAAACATGGAATCTCATAATTAAACTTGAATTGAAAATAAATAAATGCAAATATTTATAATTCCGTTGCCGGTTCAAATCACATATTGCTTGATATCTAATTGGTGCTCCTGTTAATATGATCACTTTATATTTTTCTTCGATATTATATATTCATTTAACTATCCATATATTTTACAATTTATAACTTTTTTTTTTTTAAGAAGAGATATTACAATTCATTTTTGTCTCAAATATGCAAAATGTGATTTTATTTACATATCTTTTCGATATAGACTTTGGGAATTCTTTTTTTTATTGTGTTGCTCCTTTTTCTTATCATGTCATCTCCTTCTATACTTGATGTTTTGTTTTCATAATAAAATAAACACATTTGAACTTTAAAACAAATTACTTAACATTAATTTATTTTAAAATTTGCTATTTTTTAACAAATAATTTATTTCTACTAGTATGTCTAGCTAACAATTCTTTGTCGCTTTTGAAGGGGAAAAAAAACTAAGGGAAGTCAAATTTTGCCGGCCAGTCATTTTATACTATTGAAGTCGCCCCCAGAAACGCTAAATATACATAGAACAGACAAAGGCAAGGCTAGTAAGGCTAATAAATATGGCGATATTGAGGGACAAAGCTATCTATTTATGAAATATATAAAATCACCAATACAAATGAACGAAGAATTAATATTAAGGAAGCTCATTGTCATTGTTTATTGTTTATCATTGTATTATTGATCATTGAAGCGGTATGAGGGATGAAGTATTAAGTAATTGGTGAACCCAACACACTATCATGTTTGGAATTGTCTGTAATTGATATACTTGATTTTGGTATTATTGTTTTAGATTGTTTTTCCTGTCATTCATTGACTTACTAAACGCCTATATATAACACTCACACCGATATAGTCTGTTTTGCAGGTTTCTAATATTCCGCTAAGGTAAGGCTTGCATTCTTTCGTCTTGAGCCGAGCATTGTGTCGAGTCAAGTTAAGTTAGTTTTATTTAGTCATGATAGATTTTTGTTCTAGTTAATTTTTGGATTGTATAAAATTTAGTTTGTTTGATTTTGTATTTATAATTAAAGAAGTATTCAGATAGTGACTTTAATAATTTGCGTTTAGTTATTTATTTTAAAGACTTGTGTGGATTTCGGTCTGGTTGCTCGCCGGTCATTGACTCCAGATTTGAATCATGATAAAACTGTTAAATTCATCGGTTTTAATTATTTTTCGTAAAATTAATAATACAAAGTTAAATTCTATAAATTGCGATCCACTTAAGTTCATCTTAAAACTTACCTAAATACAATTTATAACTTGAATTTTTTTTTAAAAAAAAACAAAAATTAAAAAAAAGGATGATGCAGGAGTACCAGGTGCTACCCGCCAAACTTATTAGTGTATTTTTTATTTAGCACGTAAATCTGGCAACCAATAAGAAACAAGACAGTTGTTTCCCCTTTATTCGTTGTTTGAGAAAACACCTATAAATACCCCATCCATGGCACATTGTAAAGCACAACACATTCATCAATTCCTCTACCTATTACATTCATTTCAACAATGGCAAGCACGGAAGCAACCACCATCAATAGTATTAACCAGATGGCAGCAACCACCATCAATAATACTAGTAATCAGATTAATGATACGATAACAAATGTAGATACCAACACTTGGGCGGGCAATTTTGTTAACCAACCAGATGATGTTGCATCAAGGAAAGTTGCACTGATAAGTCACAGTGGCAAACCAGTTCCGAGGCTGGTGTGGCTTATCGTGTTAAGAGTGAGGATGGCACAGAATGGTATTGGATTTTTGCTTGGAGTTATGAAGTTAATAAAGGTCTTCCGAAGGTAAGCTGCTGTTATCCCTTCCGTATTCTTATTTATTTATTGGTATTTATAGTCCGTAGCACTCATTTCAACTATATACAATAAACTGGTGGCAACTTTATGACCGAGAGAAATTAAACTCGAGACCTATCACTTCTTTATAACGTCAATGGAATGAGATTGGCATAAAAACACGTGTCTTTACTTCTTTATTATTATTATGTTTTCTGTTTCTCAAAGAACATATAGTTAAGTTACTTGTGCGCTCTATTACTTGCAGACTTATAATGCTCTTCAGAGTCCAGGCAAGATTGACTGGGATAACGTCTATGAGCATCTACGAGTTGCGACTGATCTACACGCCACTTTTGCTGGACTGAAAACAAGCCTCTATACAGCTGCACAACCGGGAAACCCGACTGCCGAACTGACGGCAACCATCGCCTACGCAACGACTGATAAGTAATAAGAGAGATGAGCCATATTGTAGCTCCTTACGTACCTCTAATAATTAAAAGCTAAATTAAGTGTTACGTGTTGAATAAAAAAAGAACTAGATATGATTTAGGATGGCTGACATGACAAACAACCTAATGATCTACACCTCCATTTTTATGAGATGTTTACATTCTTATTTTTGGGTGTTTTTTTGAGTTGTTTACATTTTCATTTATAATAAGTTTTGTAATTGTTTATTATTATTTTTTTATTGATATTGGTGAAAAAGTAAATTTTTTAAAGGATTAGTAGTTATTTATTATTATTTATGTATTGGTATCGGTGAAAAGTGAGTTCGTATTGGTATTGGTGAAATAATGAATATAAAGAAATGAAAAAAACAGAGGTAGTAGTACTTATCTTGTAATAACGTAATAGTATTTTTTTAACCATGTGTACACTTGTTTAGTCACTTGACATTTGATTTTGTAATATTTAAAATTTTTATTTAATTATATTTATTATTATATACAAATTTAATTACTGAAATGTACAGAAAAAATTTAATTACTGAAATATACAGAAAAAATTTATATTAATTCAAACAGAAAAAATCAAGGTTTCTGCACAACCTGAAACCGGAACTGCGACTAATCCACCAGCTACTGGTTCTAGACCTGAAACAATGCCGTTCTGACGGCAACCATCTCCAACCGTGGTTGATAATTAATAAAAGAGATGAGCCATGTTGTAGCCCATTACGTACCTCAAATAAATAAAAGCTAAATGAAGTGTTATGTGTTGAATAAAAAAAAAAAGAACTAGATATGTTAGGATGGCTGAGGTGACAAACAACTTAATCATCTAGTACTTTATCTTGTATAGTGCTGTGCTGTGTGTTAGCGTTGTGACGCAATCGTTTTGTTGTCACTGTGTTACTTTGCTTAATGAAGTATTATGAACTATTAAATCTCTATATATATATTGCCATATTTGTGTTTGTACATTATTGTGTTTTTGCTCCGATTAGGACTTATATATATATATATATATATATATATATATGAAAAATGTGCAAGTGAGATGCTTAAATCTCCAATGCAACACTTTCTATTAGCTTATGTGTCATACATAATAGAAAATGTGAGAAAAAATGTGCACAAATGTCTATGAATACACACCCACTTTAAAATTTTCATCTCCAATGCAACACTTTCTATTTTATTTT
>CATIWJ010242551.1:0-10454 GCA_949640765.1 Croton laevigatus | reverse complement strand
GATACAATCAGGAAAAAGTATCGCCGACTGTCTAAATGGCTTTGCGGGATACAATCAGAAAAAAAAGTATCGCCGACTGTCTAAATGGCTTTGCGGGATACAAATATAAAAGCATTGGCGTTATAGTCTAGATGGCTATATGGAATGCAGCCCTTAATCTTATATTGGAATCCAGTATGATCAGTAGAGTAAAAATATGTTATAATACTAAATATGCACAGTGATTTAAGATATACATATTTTGTGTAAATGCACTGTTTTGCAAATTGACAACTGTTTTATAAGATTATATATGGTATAATTCCACGAAACGAATTCGTCAACTGGTTTTAAACATTACTGTTTATATATTGTACCCACTGAGCATGGAGTTGCTCAGCGAGTTATTTCTGTAACTCGCAGGTCCGCCCATAGATGATGAGCCTGAGGAATTGCAGATTCCTGGAGACTTTCCAGAGGACATTTTGTTTGGAAGAAACTTCTGTCTCTTGTAATATGGCATGTAACTGAACTAAATGCTAATTAAAACACTTGTTATATATATGTTGTAATCAGTAGCGCTATGAACGGATTTCTATGTAGATAAATAAGTTAGGAGTTGTGGTACTTGTAATATATATCCGTATGCTACTCTAATGTTGTAAAATATAAAAAAAAAACTATATTATGTTGCTGTATATGATGTGAGAAGCAGTGTTTGTGACATCACAGCTTGTCTTATTCGTAAGGCAGGTTGAGGTGTTACATTTAAGAACAACGATTTGCCTTAAAATCTCATTTAAACTGGAATGAAGTTAGTATTAAATATTTTGGATTAATTTAAATTTAAAAATAGCCATGCAATAATTAGTTAATTACTATTTTTTTAATATTTAAATAAAATTAATATTGGAAGAAGAGAAATATGGGAAACAAAGAAAAAGCTGGGATTCCTTAACATTATGCCACATCAGCACTTAGGCTTTCCCTATTGTGCGAAATCAGCGCCAAGACTTAGCTATTATATATTTGTATAGAGAGCACATTAGTACCTAGAAGTACTATTTTACCCTTTTATTTAATAATCAAAAAGAGAGAGAGAAAATGGAAGACAACACAAGACGACTTCTTCTTCTTCTTTTTCTTCTTCTTCCTCCTCCTCCAGGCCACCACCACTACCGACAATGTCCGATTTGCAATGCCATCACCTAATCTCCATCGTTCAAGTTATCTTCTTCTTCTTCTTTTGATTTTCCTATTGGATTTTGTGTGTTTGAAGTGATGGTTATGTTGATTTTTGGATTATGTTGTTGTTCATAGAGGAGAGAGCAATAGTGATGATGGCTATGGTATTTTGGGGAAGAAGATGATGTGCTGCGTATGTACCATCGATACATATGCTAGTACTATATATGCTGTATGTACTGGACAATATACATATGTACTGATATATGTACCATATGTACCGGTATGTGCATTATATGTACTGACATTTGTCTCATATATACTAATATATATGGCTTATATGTACTAATATATATGGTTTATATGTATTAGTATTTTATGATTCACATGTATTTATATATATAGTTCAAATGTACTGGTATATATAGTTCATATATATTAACATATGGCTCATATGTACTAATATTTTATTGTTCATATACTTAATACTTATATATATGGTATAAATGTACTAGTATATATAGTTTACTAATATATGTACCATATATACTATATAGTACATATAAACCATATATCCCAGTGCATATGGTATGTCCTAAACATGATGTGCCCTAATAGAAAACTGAACTGTCATCTTAGCTAGAGAGTCTGCAGCTTCACCTAAAGAACTTAGCAAGAACCCAGATTGACTACGAAACCAAAAACCCAGATTAGCCAAATTTAAAGCACCATTTGTATTTTATTTAATTTATGCCATCGAACTGACTCCACCACCATAAATTCTTCAATTGCACCCTTGTTTCATTGTTAAGACCATGTTGGTTTAACCACTAATTTTTTATTTTTATTTTTTTTCAATTTTTTTAACCTCTAATGGAAAATCAGAAATAGGGAATTAAAATACACATTGGTAGAATAGAATCTGTGGATCCCCTATTTTATCAATATTGGCTCTAATTAATAACATTTGATGGGCAAAAAGTTTAAACTATCTCAACTGTTTGGTCCATTTTGGTTGGATGATCATAAAAATAATATGTTTTAACATAAACTTTTTGAATCAAAATTCTAAATTATTAGGGGAAAACAATAAAAAAAACACTTCAATAATTGAATTGATGAAAGATTTAGGATGAAAAACACAGGGAAAAAAGGGCGTTTGAGATAGAAAACAATACTGTCTTATCATCCATAGAAAGAGTCAAATAAATAAGGAAAATATAAATTAACAATAAAAACAATGTTCAACCAATTGAGAAATGCAATATTACATCCAAATCTTATTTGTAAGAAACTGCGCAAATAACATTAAAAAAAAAAGGGTTACAAATTATTTATTCCATGGATATTGAAACTTATAAGTTTCATCGTTCTTGACATAGAGGTACAAACCATCATTGTCAGCTCGCCAAGAACAAGTTTCACCAGGACACCTATTTTTATCTTTAACCTCATCAAAAACAACAAAATCACCATGCCCTTGTGCCCAGTACATGTTACAAGTGTAACGGGTCGGGTTATTATTATTTCCTCCTAAAGGAAATTCCCAGTTGAAATTATCATAATACCCAATTACATGAGTGCCTGAATCGTCTCCTTTATTAGACCAACAACGAATTGTTAAGCTTATTTTGTTGTCTAAATAATTTGACACATAAACCTTAAAACTTGTCACCCCGGGACTCAAACACATCACTATTGCCAATATCAGTACGAGGATGTTCTTTTTTAAGAGAAACATATTTGGTTGTGTATATGAGGTTATGGATTTTCCTTTTTCTTCTTCTATCTCCTCCTTAAATACCCAAAAGTTTATGTCTAAAATAAGATCAAACTTACCTCATCCTTCAGTTTTATGTCCTTAATTAGATGAGAATTAACGACAGGGAATTTAATTTGTCATTATTAAATTATCCACCTTAAATCCAATATTTGGAGTTAATTTTAGAAAAATTACCGTTATTTATACACAATTTTGGGAGAAGTTAACGTATCTCTCTGGTAAATATATAATGAATGTAAAAATTTATTGTGATCTAATGGATTTCCTAGTAAATCAATTCAAGTTTGCATCCACCAAAATTTATTTAAATAATTTAAAACTACACTAGCATTGTTGTTTTAAAATTAGTGATTTGATTAAATTTGTAACATTTTTAAAATTAAATGTTAACTGTATTTTTTAGTTACTATTTCAAGATCATATGGTTAAACTTAATTATAATTAGCACGAAAAACAATTCATTTTTGTGTGGAAAAAAAAAAAAAACTTGACATTTTCCTTCAAGTATTTATGGATTGTATATATTTTCTAATTTCTCTTTAAAATTAAGAATAATTATGTCTTGAAAGAGGATTGGTTCTACATTGTGATTATAAGTTTGATATTAAAGATTTTTAATTTTTTTTTTTTTTATATTCAAAGGACACCACTAATAGAACACATAACAACAGGCTATATAATAGGAATAACTTTCTTTCACCACCAAATGTTAGCAGAAACTGAAATCAAAATCCCAAAGCAATCATTCCAATCACAAGCTCAAAATTTCAGCCAATTTGCATTTCAAATGATAGGTTATATCAATTCTCGTAAATGGTTTATTTTTACTTAACACTAACCGCCGCCATTTCTTTTGCGGTCTTCCTCGTATTATAGATAAGGAAATAACTGACTATTTTCATGTCCTTCCGCAAAATGACTCGCAAGCCCAAAAACTCAAATCAATCTCTTCACTTTTCCTCCTCCAACCATCAATACAGAAATGGCACCGACATTGAATCTACTTCTCAGTCTCCCTACGAATCATATGAAGAAGAAAATGATGACAGGATATCAGAATCTTTCGCCACCAATTCACCCATTAATGACCAACTTTCAAACTCTTCAATTGCAAATTATAACTCCTACATAAACATAGCGCCATTACCAATCTTCCGTGGGAATCCTAACGAATGCCCTTTTTCACATATAAGCCGTTTCATAAAAGTTTGCAGAGCAAACAACGGTTCTTCTGCTGATATGATGATTAGAATTTTCCCAGTGACTCTTGAAAACGAGGCTGCTCTTTGGTACGATCTTAACATCGAACCTTATCCTTCACTTTCTTGGGAAGAAATCAAGATTTCCTTCATAGATGCATACAGTAGAATCGATTTGGTCGATCAACTACGGTCAGATCTAATGAATTTGAAGCAAGGAAATGATGAATGCGTCAGGTCTTATTTTTTAAGACTGCAATGGATTTTGAAAAGGTGGCCGAACCATGGACTTAGCGAAACTATACTCAAAGAGATCTTTATGAAGGGTTTGATTAAAGATTTTAGAGATTGGATAATTTCAAAAAAACCCAGTTCTTTAAATGAGGCGTTGAGTTTGTCTTTTAGCTTTGAGCGAATGAAGAATGTTAGGGATTTGAAGCAGAGGATTGTGAAATGTGGGTTTTGTGAAGGGTTGCATGAAGAGAAGTGTTGTGAGATTAAGGAAAGGATGAGAGGTTTATTCAGTAATATGCAAAATAAGAAAAGTGAGAGTGATGAAGATGATGAGGAAAGGGGTTTTAGTTGGAACAATAAGGAAAAGAGTCAGTGCCTTTGTTCAAAGCATCAATGCTGGAAGAAGAAACTTGATAGAAATAATAGTTCTATTGTATCTAGATATTCTAATGCAGACTGATTCTGGTTTTCGTTTTTCCAATCTCTCTTGTAAATTTTTCTATCGTTATTCATTGTTGGATTTGTTCAGGAATCTCAAATTTGCATATGATTACAATGAGAAGAATTGTTGCCTGATTCAACATTTGAATGATAGTTATTAAACCAAATAAAGAAGGTTAGAGAACGAACATCAACAAGTCGTTGTAGTATAGTGGTGAGTATTCCCGCCTGTCACGCGGGTGACCCGGGTTCGATCCCCGGCAACGGCGATATTTTTCATTTTTAAATGTAGCTCCATATCCGGGAAGAAATGAAATTTAGCAATTTTACAGTGACTGTCTTTAGGTTGTACTGACTATCTGCCCAATCAATTTTTCTCAAGAACTTGTCACAATTAATATGCCAAGTGAAACTTTACGTCATTGTGTTTTCAATGCACCGTTTTATTTTTCACGAAAAATAAAAAAATCTCAAAATTCAGATCTCATTTTGATAACACAACACACATTGAGAAGAGCACCGATTCTCAAAAAGTGTACTTCAACTATGTTTTTTTTTTTTTTCTCAAACGAAGTGTCAAATTATATTTATACATATCCAATATAAATTCCAGTGTTGTTTGCAAAATTCGTATTATTAATTTTATGAAAAACAGTTACAACACTTAATTGATCTTGTGTATGCATAAATACAATTCAACACTTCATTTGGAAAAAAAAAATTAAAACAAAAATTTTTAAAAAGAGTGAGGCTCCTAACACCCAAATTCTTTTTCCCATTGGAAAACCTATTTACAGGAATAATAACAGAAATACCTGCTAAGCATCCATTCTTATGTATTGAAGTTCAATTTTACAATTTGTTTGGTACTATGTTTCTTAAGATTCTCTGTCAGCACTAGCTCATATGCAATTGGTTCTTGTAAACGAAAAAGCAACGCTTCAATTCAACTACCAGTCAATCGCACTATATGACCAATGGCATCTTCTAGTTGAGATAAGTGACCCATAAACTTGTCTTGATGTTCAAAACATTCAATATGATTTTGCTGCCACTGAGAAAGGCTATCACCAATAGCCTTCATACCTCTCTGGATTAGTTCCACTCCCTTGTTGAATGCATCTGGCAGTTTCCTTCTCTTATTGGACTGCACGTCAACATTAATCTCCTCGTGTTCATCAGCTTCTATATTTAGATTTGCAAACTTTTGAACCATTTCTTTCAGAACCATACCTTCCTTCGCTAGCAACTCGAGCTGTTCAATGCTTGGTGTTACAGTAAGAAGAGCATTTTCCTTCTCAAGAAATGCCTTTAACTCAGACATAAATCGCTCCTCATTTGCTTCAGTTCCTGACACCAAATCATATGAAAGAGCTGCATTTTGCGGTACAAATCTCCATAGTTGATTGCAAGAAGTACGAGCAGCAAAATATCCAAATGCTGCAATTGCAAGATGCACAAGTGCCCAGTGCTGCTCCCTGAATAGCATCTGATACAATGCCCATACAGCCAAACTCTTTGCACAATCATCACTTTCTCGCATTTCCATGTCCCCAAGTCCTCCCATGAATAGGGTCAGATATGGTTTGGAGTGATACAATATTGGATCAGAGGCTAAAGGCCCTGTGATAAACAGGTTTTCAAGCTCCAAGATGACCTCTTCCATCTCTTCAGATTTATATAAATGCTTCAAATTTGATACTATCCCCAGTGTTTCACTTAAAAGCTTAAGATAATTCCCCTTCGTTTGTTTGTCTACTGGATTTTTGAAGTTGCGAATAACATTAGCTAAGAAGTTGAGGCTCTTCATGTCAACATCAGATATACTAACCTGCCTGCAAGAAAAAGGTTATGTTCAGCACTGCTACCAGTAAATAATCCTGCAAGGGTATGGCATCAAACTGAAGGTCAAGGATCTCCTGAGATGATATTATGGTTAAACCTATTCTAGTTAATGTTTAATTGTAAGTTTATAATTTTATATACTAATTGCTAATGGTAGAATATACTAGCAACTAGTACGTAAATCTTGTACTAGATAAATGGTATAGGAAAAAAACGCAACTTCTACTGTATTTTTAGTCATTTTGAAGGAGCGCAGGTTACTCACTGTGACTGCAGGGAGGCTGAGATTGAAAAGACTGGAATCCCAATTAAACCAGAACTGCAATCACTCAAAAGCCTGTCATTGGAACTTCTAATAAAGCTGAAAAAATCAGTAACTATTTTCTGTTTAGCAGTACTTCTGATATTAACTGACAGTAGATTCAGAGGAAAGCCTTCCAAGAGCAAAGCTAGATGGATAACTGATGAAAATTGAGATTTGTCATCATCAATGGCTGAACTATAAACTCGATCCACTGAAGATGGAGTCCCATTAGTAAGAAGCAAGCATATTATCCTTGCTATTTTCCTTAGAGGAGAAGCCGGAATGAGAACTGATTCTGAAGATGCCAGTAGCTTCATTAATGAACAGAACTTACCGATGATGTCATTTACCATGTCAGTTTCAGCATGGCGCAGCAGAAAACACCATAGTTCCACAATAATCTCCTGGCACAGAAAATGCGGATGGAAAAGATTCTCAATTAGAAAAGCTTCCAATTCTAACCAACCTGAAGTTGGAAACACAACAATCATAAAGGTTTTTATTGCATCCAAAAGAGCAGAAAACACAGGCTGCCACACCACATCTACTGTTTTTCCAGAACCATAGGGTACAGGAATATGCAAACCAAGAATGGAACAGTACACGTCCTCATCAACTAATAAGCCCAAAAACCACCGAATCTTTCTTGTAATCTGGTTCCTAGCATCTTCTTCAAGATAAACAGAATATCTCAGCAACGTCTGAAAAAGTGCAACACGAGCAACCTGCAATCGCTTCTCTTGGGGAAGAGATTCAGTATTCAGAGAAAATATCTCAGTCATTGATGCTATATCTAGACATCTACTAGAATCCACAAGAATTGAATTTGAGTAGCATCCCTCATTGAACAACCAGTCCATAAATCCAAATTTATCCTCTAGTTTCACTTCAGACGAGTTTAGTAGAGAAGCAATTAAATCCATGGATGTCTTCTCTAAAAGTTCAGAGAACACTTCACTAGCAGTCTTAAGAAGATTTTCAAAGCTCAAGAAAATCTGGAAGGCTGAGATCAATATTACACAGTATGTTATATCCTTGTATATGCGATATGCTTGGCATGGATACAAAGAAGATATCTTCACAGCATTAATAAGGTAAAATTTGATGGGAAGAAATGTCCTTCTAGCTTCAGTAACAGAAACAGTTTCCTCTAATGAAGAAGACCATGCAGTTGCAGCCCATCTAAGAGGTTCAGCAACAAACGAAATTAGGGTTAAAATAATATCTTGCACTCTTACCCTTTCTGCTAGTCCTCCCTTGCATAATTGAAGCAAGGAGACCACACCTTTCCATGACACATTGAGAATGGTTACCAGATTTCCACCATCAGTTGCAGCAAGGATACCCAGCTCGCACAATTTTTCTATAGTACATTTTGTTATGTTTATAACATGATCCCTAATATTGACTTCTCGACTGTCTATGCTGCTTTCATCGTTTTGAGGTCTTTCATCCCAATTCACAGCTAGGGAATACTCCGTACATAGTTTCACCACACCATCAATCACCATCTGTGCAACCTTCAGTATTTCAGAGCCATATGAATTGATTCTCTGTTTGAATAGACCAACAGTACATCCTTATTAGCAAATAAACAGAACATACTCATTAGCAAAAATATGACCAAAATTTTGAAGCAAAAATGGTGACCGAGAGAACAGAAGAATCCTCCCTTGATCTACAACTGTCAATTCAAAATCAGGAAACAATGTTGCACTAAAAAGATTATATCCACATTTAGCCTAAGATCCTTGATCATATTGTAATGTGAAGTCGATGTATTAGTGCAAATGCTGAACTCTAGAGAAGAAAAAGAAAAGCACATCTGAATACAGATATAGCATTTCATGTCAAAGGATCATCAATGAAGTTAATCTAGAGAATAGCATATCTGTCTAATATGTTTATTTATTTATTGTTTCATCAAAAAGAGAGTAACTCATTCAAAAGCAGTTTTACCTTCACTAAAAGCAAAACCATCCCAGTATAAAAAGCATTCAGACAAGAAGCAAATCATGACCTTACTCTCCGAGACTACATCTCTCGTTAAATTTAACTGTTCCAAAATGAATCTTTCAATAACTGTGGAATCATTGCCAGTCAAAATAGGGTATCTTGTCATAACCAACATGGTAGCAGCAGACAAGCCCAAGAAATCCAGAAGAAACTGCGGGAAAAAAAAAAAAGAAACTATTGCAAACTTGATGCATTATAGAGTAAACTGCTTATCATAATCATGTAGGATCCTGACAACATTGCAGTCCCAAACAGAAGTACAAAGTAATACATTTTATTGGAAGGCAAAAACAAACTCTAACTCATAGATCAAAGTGACAAGTTTCGTTAAGAACAAAGAACACTCGCCATGGCAGAAAATAGAATCAATTATGATAAGGGAGTTAATCACTAGTAAAACGTATTACATATCTCAAAGTTACATGAATGATTAATGCAAATATCTGTGTTCCTGAAGCAGTTAGAATTCTCTCCAATTAATTATATCTTTTTTTGTAACCCAAGGTTACTAAAAATTTAGTTGATGCAAGTAAAATCCTAGTCCTCCTAGCTATAAAAGTAATAGACGAGGGAAACATCATCAATAAACATACAAATATAAAACACCATTTCTAACATGAAAACCAAAGGTGTTGGACATCATTGTGTTCTGCATGTTCATTCCATGCACAGATAATCTGATGTGATTAAGAATGCAATTAAAAATGTGAGGCATGCAACAGACTTCTAGCAGTACTAAACACAGGGTTGAAACTGATCCTGTGAATTAAAGGGATAGCATCTACAACCTAACCATCATTTGATCAAGCAACAACAAATTATTTTACCAGTCACTGCACTATTTAGGGTAAAATAATTTAATAAATCTTCTGGTTTTTAAGTTTTCAAAAGAAACTAATGAACAGACTAGCAAAGATCATCAAAGGCATTCTCTAAAAAAAAAAAAAAAAAGAGGGATCATCAAAAGCATGCTGATGATAACTGGCTTCTGGATGCACATGAGGAAGTATAACTAAACTGTTGAGAGGCATGAACTTTATATAAAGTTAGAAGTGATTAAGCATAAGGAAATCAAACCTATTTATTAATTTGAGAACAATCTTGGTTCTACAGAGAAACTGAAATTCTGGCAATTGTCATATACCTGAAAGAATATGACACTGTGTTCCTCTTCTTGAGAATCAGCAGCAGACATAAGGGTCATCTTCAGATGCTTTCCACACCATGTGCTTGCCTAACCAATAGAATCTTATTAGTCAAGAATCGATATTCATCATTAACAGAACTGCCAACTGGACATGAATAGCAGCAGCCTAGAGGAAAATGATTCCATCATAGAAAACTATACCTGTGTCCCAAAAGCAACAAATTGCGCTAAACAATCAGATAAATCTGAATCAACATATTTTGTAGCCACCTGCATGATAGCTTTGTTTAACATGCATTGAGATACATCCAAGCAAGTGAA
>CATIWJ010242543.1:0-10058 GCA_949640765.1 Croton laevigatus | reverse complement strand
GATATTTCGGATATTCGAAATTTTTAATTTTCTGATCCGAATCCGATCCGATTTTTTTCGGATATCCGATCCGAAATATCCGGGACTCCAAAATTCAGATCAGATATCCTATTTATCGAATCAGACCAGCCGGATCGCGGATCGGATCAGTCGGATCAGAATTTTTTGAACACCCCTAATTGCATGTAATATGATTTGAATATTATAATGGAAAATGATTTGAAATCGAGCAATAATTTGAAAACAGTAAACCAAATGACCATGTAAACATGTGTTAGTTATTAGGATTTGACACAATTACATTTTTTAATTAATAATTGTAGTCTAGTTTTTAGTTTTTTAGAATAAACGATACTTTTAACCCATGTATTTTTAAATTATTATTAGGTTCGAATTTGGTTGTAAATAGTTTTAAGATGTCTTTGGTTATTATATTGAAACATAGAAAAAAAAAAGGCCAGAAAAAGTGAAAAGAACAAAAAAAAAAGTCATCAATTTCAATTTATTTCAGTTAATGTTAATGTTTTTGCTTTAATTCTCATTTGTCGTCATTTGAATATTAAGGGTAGTTTGGTTGTGCATTGCTCTATTGATATTGTTTGCTAAGGATTTATTTTCTCATATTTTTTTATTCTTAAGTTATCCTATCTTTTGTAACCTTCTTCTTAGTCTAATTCGAATAAAAGACTTTTTAATCATTTGTTGAGACTTGTCTTACATGAGTGGAGAAAAAATTTGAAAGAGAGCATATAGACGTTCACTGTTTTTATTTTATTGAAATTATAAAAATGTGTTTTTAATGTTTTGTTAATTACTTGATAAAATGCTTGTTGATTCAAACTTCGAATTGGTATGTGTAAGCCTCCCTTCTTATATATATGTCAAACCTACTGTTGGTTAGGAGGAAAGCCGCCTATCAAGTAGCAAGAAGGTCACCCTAAGCGACTTCTCCACACGACCTCTCCATTGAACCTTTCTCTTAGCGAGCTTGAGCCCAACTTGCACCTAACACCGCTGTATGTAGGTTACTTACATCACATGTGGCGTCTCCAGAAGTTGTCCGCGTGGTCACACCCCATACCGTTACCCATATCTCTACACAGTAAACGTACAGTGTCCTAACCATACCTCCTACTGTAGTGATACTGTGCTCTAAACCACTATAAATACCCCTCTCGCCATAAATGACTCAAGATAACAAATCAGTCCATAATTGGTGCGATGAGCATGGACGAAAGGAAAACCTTAGACTTTCTATCATCTTAGTTCGTAGTTCGCTATTCTATGATCAATCATGAGTGGAATGGATGAAACCCACGACATCTAAGACATCGACCACACTCAAGAAAACCAACTTACAAAATCCCAAATCCTGACCTCTCTACCCATAAGGCGATCTCTTCTGTACCTTTGAGGGAAGAGGGTGCATTTTTATGATCCTTTCCTCGTCTACCCTCCTTCTTTGTCGCCCAAAAGATACTCTTCACCCTTGGACAATAGCACATTCCAACCTCATTGCTCTCACTTGTATAACGTTAATAAAGTCTAGTCACCCATAATCCAACCCCTCCCCCGAAAAGGGGAAGACAAGAAGAATATCCTTATTTCCCCATGCATTTATCGCCCCCAGGAATGAGACCCGCTGTGTTTAGTTATACCACGACCTCAAATATCGTGCAATCAGCTAAAAGAAATGTTAACATAAATGGTCACACAATCCCATTGTGAGGATACATTTGCAACTCCTACACCAGTGGACCCCCAATCTACCATGACCATAATTACTAGTCCAATCTCTACTCAACCTTATACCTAAGGACAGCTACTTAATTTGTTTAGTCAGATTGTAAAATAGAGCTTCAGTTGGCCAATTCCAATCAAAGACAACTGCCACATCCGACGATGACAACATGGAATGAAAGAGGCCAGGAAGCAAAAGAAGAGACGTGCAAGCATAAGAAAAAAAAATATGGCGGGCATAGTTGAGGTCGCTTCGTTAAAAAAAAGAGCTCAATGGAGTAGAGTGGGAAAGACCTAATTAAGGCCATAGATCTGGAAAATTTGATGCGGTCAAGTAGCAAAAGACTATGGCAAAGGGCGACCATATAGAAGGCGAAAGCGATCACAATTGCGTCTATCATACGACAAACAAGCACAACTCCGAAGAATGTAAGGCTTAGAGAAAAGAGAGAGAAAAAAGGTCCGAGGCAGTCCCATTAGGAATTTCATAGATAACTATAAATATCAAGCAAGCAGAGTCGAGTGTCAATTCAATATTATGTTGAATGCCAATTCTTCGAAAGGTGCTCATTACAGCAGAAAGATAGTTTAGCGAGCTAAATTCATATGGGATGCAACATCTAAAGAGGGGAGCATCATTTATTGTGCGTACTATACAAAAAAGGGGCATAACATCGGGTAGTGCAGGGCTAGGAAAAGAAAGATGAAAGAGGCACTATGTAGGGTGAAATAAAGTCTAGTGTATATTCTTTCCCATTTTTTTATTTTTAGGTTTATTAAGCTTATGATGTTTGTTTCTCTTAATAGGCATTTTTTCTCAAAAAGATTCAATGTCTCGTATGTGTTTGAGCCACTATGCCTTGCACGTGCTTGGGACTCCAAACTATCAACGCCTTATATGTGCTTAGGCCACTATACCTTGCATACGCTTGGACCACTAGACTTTCAATGTCTTGTATGTGCTTCGGCCCCTATGCCCTGCATGCGCTTGAGCCTCCAGACTTTCAATGCATTGTATGTGCTTGGGCCCCCTGTGCCCCGCATACACTTGAGCCTTCAAGATCAAATAAGATATGAAAATGATAACTCGCATGAAGACTAGTTTCTTCATTCGTTAAGAAATAATAATGAAAACTCGCATGAAGACCAGCTTCTTCATTCACTGAGAAATAAAAATGATAACTAGCACAAAGATCGGTTTCTTCATTCGTTGAGAAATGAAAATGAAAACTTATATAAGCACTAGTTTTCTCATTCGGTGAGATATGAAAATGTAAAGACCTCATTTGAGGCATGCCTCCTTGAAGACACAGAGATAACAGTAAGTCCTAACATGCTGGACTTTATCCATATGTTTCGGCTGAATCAATATAAAGACCTCACATGAGGCAAGCCTCCATGAGGGTTGAAAAAGAGTAAATCCTAATACACTTGACCTAGTCCAAACACTTAGGCTGAGTGAATATAAAGTCCTCATATGAGGCAAGCCTTCCTAAGGGCTTAAAAAGAGTAAGTCCTAACACGTTGGACTTTGTCCACACGCTTAAGCCGAGTGAATATAAAGATCTCACATGAGGTAAGCCTCCTTGAGGGCTCAAAAAGAGTAAGTACTAACATGCTGGACCTTGTCCAAACGCTTAGGCAAAGTGAATATAAAGACCTCACATGAGGCAAGCCTTCTGAGGGCTCAAAAAGAGTAAGTCCTAACACGTTAGACTTTGTCCACACACTTAGGCTGAGTGAATACAAAGACCTCATATGAGGCAAGCCTTCTTGAGGGCTCAAAATGAGTAAGTCTTAACATGCTAGACCATGTCTACACGCTTAAGTCGAGTGAATATAAAGACCTCACATGAGGCAAGCCTCCCCGAAGGCTCAAAAAGAGTAAGTCCTAACATGCTGGACCTTGTCCACAAGCTTAGGCCAAGTGAATATAAGGACCTCACATAAGCAACTTGTTCCTTATGTGTTTAAGCCTGACTACCAAGTGTCTCACATAAGCGACCTGTCCCTTATGTGTGTAGGCCCAGTTACTAAAAAACTTACACAAGTGACTTGTGCTCTACGACTCACTTTAGTAGGTCATTGAAAACTAGGGACACTTAATCAAATCGAATAAGGACAATAAAAGAAGAAGAAAAGTCTTTACCCTTTGTCACACGCTTGGCACACGCTTGTCAAGGTAGTTAAGGGGCCTTATGATTTTTGATATAGAAACTCAACCGTCTGCAGCCAAGCAATTATCATAACAGATATAATTTTAAACATTGCATGGCTATGTATTTAAACTGCAAAATTATGAAAGGCAGTCTATTCCTTTCTACACCAACAACATTTGACAAAAAGAACAACCTACAATGCTTTCCCCACAACTCCACTTTAACAGATTCCACCTTCTTTCTTTGGAGATATTCTCTAAAATTATCGCTATTGTCGCCTCCTACTCTATGGTTAACCTTCAAAACACAAGGCTCACATGCAAGACATTTTTAACAGTGTTAGAAGATGAGCAAGTTTTCACCTTGGCCTCACTCACAGAATTTCCCTAGCTCCATGGAATTTACCGTACCATCCCATTGCCTACCTATTCTTTGATAATTGTAGACAGGCCGAAAACCCTAAAGCCATGTTTCAATAAGGAATTATGGATTATTTCAGTTACAGGAACTTCGATAAAGGGCTTGACCTTTTACAGAAAGCGGCATTTAAAGACTACACTAATGCTGTTTACGTATATGACATTATCTTAATCTATCACACCAAAGATTTCTAAGTACAAGGATTAAACCTACTGTCACCTATATTTCGATGATGTAACTTAAATGACACGATTACAAAGTGCAGAAGGGAGATGTAGAACCTCCTAGGTCAACTTTGGATCAACAATTACTTAGTGGACACAGTACCTGCCAATCAGGGGTAAGTCAAGATTCACAATCCTGATTATCGTTGTAACACTAGCGCCTCGCTTTCTCTCCCGGAGTACGTGCTATCGGGATGGAAGACAGATACCAAGTTTGAAGATAACCCTCACTTATATTATCCCTATTTATGGTGTCTAGAGGTAGAAAAATTTTGTCATATGTTGTATACTAGTCATTTTGAAAGATAAATCTATATCTTAAATCCTTGAAGTGTGTAATGATGTTTTCATATAGGTTATATTTACGAAGCTCATAAGTACCATAGTAATGCAACACTAACTCCCATAATGCAGACTGCTTAAAACTATTCCCGAAAATACATCCTCGTAAAATTCCATAGCTAGTAGAGTTCATTTTAAATCTATGATACCATCAATACAAAAGAACGACCTTAAGTTTGCTATTAACATCATTTTATATTTTTAATTTGAGGTTGCCACAAATGAAAAAAGGACAAGTCACCTTTCATCCACCAAAAGCAGCTCGTGCTCTAGCATTAAACATTACGCTTTAACATTTTTTAGCATTTAACTCTACCCAAATAGCCAAGTCCATGATGAAGTTATTACACTACAGCCCGCGGCCTCAAGTTTTCAATGCTTATTACCACATCTATGTTAAGTACTATATTTTGAAAAAAGTAGAGTCATTTTATTCAACAGAAGCAAGTTATGATTTAATGAATACTTGATACAGTCAAAGGTCGATAAATGACGTCCCATTATCAACGAATGCAAAATAGTCAACTTTTCGGTCACCAATACATAGCATCTTCTTCTCAGTCTACCTCACATTACATATGCACAAGTTACTCAACATATCATATAATAGTACAAATTTGTCCACATTTAACTTTATGATCATATCTTTGTCATAATACAATTCAAAGGGGACCGTGGAGGTTGGCTCCCACATTCTCGAGATGACCTCCCTAACAGGTCTGAGGATCTTTTACAATATCATCCATAAAATAAACATGCATACAAAAAGGAGTCGCTATTTATTAAGATTTAATCAAATCATTACAAATTTGAAAACATTAAACTACTCTCCATACAATTTCAAGCAACTATCTCTTACACTAAACTAAAGCTATCAACTTACTAATATCCTTAGCTCCATGGCCTACAGAGGCGACCTTGAAATTGGGTGGACTCAAAGACTCAAGAATTTGTCAGCTATGAGATCTATGAGGTCCACACTAACCTAGAAGCTCATCACAGCAACCTCCAAATCCAATCATCTATCCCGTGTAGTACAGGATGAGAGAGAATGGGGAATCTTTGATTTCCTCTAAAATAGCTTAGGGGGAGCACATACTCCTTGAGTTACATTGATGTAGAAGAGATCAAGAGGAGGCGACAAGCCCTACATGAAGGAAGCAAGTATACTGCTATAAACAGCATGCTGACAACATGATACTCAGTCTATTCTTTTGCCTATGGAGCTTCGTAAGATATGATAAATGTAAGGAATCTCCTCGATAACGAAATTCAACCTCACAATAATAGATAGGGTTGTTCTTCTTATCACACCTTCACAATCGCAACCCAACATACGTAATGTTGCTCGGATCGTTGTGATAGTCAATGCCTCACATATGTGAATGGATTAGGTCAGGGTCACCTTCATGGGCCCCAACCATGTATCAAGCTAGCCAAAACTGCTATCTTTATCACTCATTAACATGTTAGAAAAACCAAACGGAGAAGTGAATAAAGAAGCCTTAACAACATCATTTTTTATAGGCTAGGCGATTTACTTTCTCCAGGAAAGCACATTAATGACGCCAATAACTAGAATGCCCCCATTAATCTATTACCATATTAGGGATAACAAGGTAATTTGCTGAACACTTACTACGACGCATAATGGATATTCTAGACCTACAACACAACGCGATTAGAGAAGCCATAAGAATGTTCGAGGCATACGATGACCTTTTACTCTTCAACACTGTTAACCAAGACATGAAATGACTTGGACCCGGAGAGGGGACATCTATAAGCCTCACATCCTATCTATATGCCAAACCTACTATTGGTCAAGAGGAAAGTTGCCTGTCGAGCAGTAAGAAGGTCACCCTAAATGACCTCTACGTATGACCTTTTTCACTAAACTTTTCTCCTAGCAAGCTCGAGCCCAACTCGCACTTGACACTGCTGTTGGCAGGTTACCTACTACACACGTGGCGTCTCTAAAAGTTGTGCATGTGGTCACACCCCATACCGTTACCCATACCTCTTCACAATAAACGTACAGTATCCCGACCATACCTCCTATTGTAGGGATATCATGCTTTAGACCGCTATAAATACCCTCCCACCATAAATGACTCAAGACAACAAATCAGTCTACAGTGTGCATTTCAAGAATTTGTAGTGTAACCTTTTCCAATTGAGTTCATAATGATTGGATGATTTTGATGGTTGAGTTTTCAATTGTGATGTTGAGTTATTTAGGGAACATTTGTGCGTTGAATTGAATTTTGATGTGAAGTTTGTGGTCTTCTATATGGATTTAATTTTGAATTTTGAGTCATGCTTAAGGACAAGCATGGGATAAGTATGGAAAAATTTGATAGCTTGCAAATACAATATACTTTTGGTCACTAATATTGTGCTTATTTGATGTTATTACCATGCTTATGAGATTTTATTTAGTTTTTCTTATTTTGATTAGGAGCTATTGTATTTGATATAAAGGAAGCTAAAGGAGCATAATTGAACGAGTTTTAGAGTATTGGAGTTAAAGCTGAAAGATACTTTGACATTTTTTATGCTATTAGAAGTTACCCTTGCACAAGACTAATGAGCAGAGTGAATGATGTGGGCTGAAGTAAAGTGGGCTACAAGCCCACAACCTTACCAGACATTGTAGGCTTAATTAACAGCGTAGGAAGGACATTTGAGCATTATTTTATTGGCCAATTTTGTTATATTAATGTGGGCCCTAGTTTTATTAGTATATAAGTGCAATTTAGGTCTTTAGGAGGGCATTCTGATTCACCCTTAAGCTAGTTATGTTTTTAGGTTTTATTTTTCATATTTTCTATGTGTTTTCCATAGCCGTTTGTGGTTAACTTCCCTTTTTTAGTCAATGGATAATTCAAGGTTGAAGTTCTTCATGATTATGAGATCTTAATATGCTTTAACTACTCTTTAATTTACATTGCATTTATGTCTTTTTTGTGGCTTATTAGAAAATATATCATTAGTGATTTTCTGTTATTTGATCAAATAGGGCTCGTTGTTCAATTAATAGGAATTTACATGGCAAATTAACTAGACTAAATTCATAATTGTTTAGTCAATTGATACAAGTAACAATTGGTATAACTTAATTGTGATAAGGCTTTTGGGTTATACTAGTATTAAGTGAAGGCATAATCTAATTTAAATGAATTCTCATAGTCTTTGTTGATTAAGGCAATGTCTTTCTAGTTTTTAATGCAATTAGCAAATTAAATCATTCGTCTTACTTAGGCTTGTTTGTTAATTAAGTGTTATTATTAGATCGTATCTTAATAATCTTATAATAAGGAAAGATTGGTTATAGAACATTCTCTTTGACTATAACTTGTTTGCAATCTTAAATTAAAGAGTTATCCTGGAGTCGATAATCAACCCATGAGAACTTCATACCACAAATTACCTTTGACTGAGTTTGTTTTCCATTGATTTTGAAATTTAATTTACTTTGCGGTTTAATTTTCATTTTTAGTCTTTAATTTTGAAAATTCCCCGTTCTTACTTTTATTTTTCAGTTTACTGTTTCCGTTCTAGTTAGTCTTGGGCAAGGCAAGTCTCTTGAGTTTGACCCTTCTCATCCCATTTGCATTTTTTTTTTATTTGGAATATCATGTTTTATTTTTTGTAGTTTCGGTATCCATCAATGAAGGTAAAGACTTTTCTTCCAATCATAACTGTGAACAAATTATATGATACAACTTGCCAACTTTTGTAGCGCCGTTGGCTACGTCAAGATGGAATTACGCAATACTGCTACTTCTCATGAAAGACCCGTCATTATATTTTATCTTTAGTATTTTTGTAAAAAAATTATTAAAAACGCTACTTAACCGTTAACACTATTTCTTTATAAGAAAAATAAAAAATTACCCATGTTGACATGACATGGCTTTTTGGTTTGGAAGTTTCCCATCTTGCCTTTTATAACACTCAAAGTGTAAGAGAAGATAGTAAGATTTTAGAAAAAGTCTTGGCGATGACTTCATAGTTATCAAAAACACAATAGTTTTCTATTGGTTTCTGTCATTTTCTATAATAAAAACGTGTCATTTTCTATAACAAATACTTCCAAACCACAAAAATAATTGTATTATATGATTGTCTCTCAAATTATCATTCTCAAACTCATATCAAGACCATAGGATCAGATTTTTCTATTTAAAATTTTAATCATATTAAAATTCATAATAATTTTGACGCTGGTGGAGGACTAAATCAAAACGAGTAGGCACTCCTTTCCCCTGGACTAAATCAAAACGAGTAGGGACTCCTTTCCCCTTCTCTTCCATTAATAAATTTTCTATATAATTAGTAATTACCTACGCATTTCCACTTCACTGTGTCTTTCAAACTTGGAAACAGATTCCATTCTACACCAAAAACAAAGATTAATGATGCAAATGTTGGCATTTTGGTTTGTGATCACACTTTTCTTGCCATCAACCACACCAAGAATAACAAAAGACAATTGTCAAGACAAATGTGGGAACATTTCAGTTCCATACCCATTTGGAATCGGCAATGACGTAAACTGTGCATTAAGCAAGTGGCATTTGCTAAATTGCAACACCACAAATACTGCAAGTCAAGAACTGTTATTCGGAAACATTCCTGTTCGAAACATATCAGTGTTGAAGTTAAAAAAAAAAAAAAAAGGTGATAATATTTTGCTAAAAGAAAAGTCACAAAGTGATGCATATTTTGTGGAAAAACAAAAGCCATGTTTGATGGAAAAGAGAAGACTTATTTTGTGGAAGAATATGGTCACCATGTTTTAAGGAAAAGCAAACCATGCTTTAAGGAAAAGAAGTAACCTTGTTTTATGGAAGAATAAAAGAAAAGAAGAGATCCTTGTTTTATGGCATGTTTTATGGAAATTAATATGATTGTGTAATAACTTCTCTTGTACTATAAATGTAATTCGTATGTACAACAAATAAATGTGTGTGGCTTTAAGTTTTAAAGCAATCCTTCTTTTCTTCCATCTAAAGCCCCTCTTTTTTCTATCACGGAATTCCCTCAAGGAAGACATCTCTTCTCTGTCTAATCCTTGTCTTCTAGTGGTTACACCAAAGTCATGGTATACTTTATCTTCATGCAGAAGAGATTGTCCGCATTAAGATTGCTCCTTATTGCCACCCCT
>CATIWJ010242470.1:0-15106 GCA_949640765.1 Croton laevigatus | reverse complement strand
TACCAGTTCTTTGAAAAGAGTGAGCAATGCATTTGGAGCGGATACTTTTAATATGATGAAGAAGATGAAGATGCTGATTTCCATCGTTCTATGTATTTGCCAAAACCATTCTGGACATTAAGAAGAGAAATTATTGTATTCGATTGAGTTAAATAGAATTCAAATTTCTCTTACTCTAAGCTTTTTGGTATTTGCCAACCATGGAGCGTCAGATTGAGTCGCAAATGGAGCTGAGATTCCCAATACACTGTTCAATAATGCCATGTTTTTGTACCACAGGCACAGAGACTAGAGGATGACGGAGTCCAGCTCAGCCGCTAACTCATAAAATTATTTATTTTGTTTTGTAATTTATTATTGATTTCAGGACATTGACAGAAGTCTTGGACGGTCTGTTCCGTACTAAAATATTAATATGGAGTAATAAATAAAATAATTTATTATTTTTTAGGAGAAAAATTAAATTTATTTTTTGTATAAATTTTTTAATTGTTCTATTCTATTGAAAAAAAAAAAAGTAGAGTACTCTTAAATTATATCCCATAAATCTCAAATCTTATAAAAATTTTGTAAAACAAAATAATCGATTTAAGTCATAAATGACAGTTTATTATTATCAACAATAAGTTGAGACCGCTATTCCAAACATACACTGAAATAAAAAAATTATATATATATAACACTTTACTATAACTTTTATCATAAAATATTTACTACATCCATCCCATAAAGAATCTACATTTTCATTTTTCATTTGTCTCATAAAAGTGTCACATTTTTATTAATCGATATTATTTTTCCAATTCTATCATTTATCTTAAAATATTAAATTAAAATACAATTGTAGCACACTTAAACTACTATAATGACTAAGGATATTTTTGTAAAACATATTTCACTTAGATAAATTAGGATGGCTTGTTAATATTTCCCAAAATAGAAAGATAGACACTCTTTATGGGAAATGGGTAGTAATAAAATATGGTAAACTATGTTAATACTTCCCAAAGTATATCTTTTATATCGTCAATTTGTTCTTGCTTATTTTTAGCTCAAATCTTGCCTTATTATCAGATAGTACCAGTAAATTATGCATTAGCATGTAATTTTACTGTTTATATTGTATATAGGCAGAGATGCATTGATCTCAAAATATTTAGATATGAGATTTTAATTTATTTAACTTAACACAATACTTTGTTACGATTCAGACTGTTTAAGGTCAAAGCATACCTTGAAATTTAAAATCTGTAGACCTGAAATTGGCACTGCCAAGCAAGATTTTAGTCGCTGCACCTGAAGGCTGGCTGTACAAATTTGCTCTCTCAATCTCAAGTCAACTCAATTTTTAAGATTGTTGCATGTACTTTAAGTTTCCTCTTTTCCTCTCAATATAGAGATGGGGAGCTAATTAAAAGCATAAGTATTATGCCTACCCCCCTTTTTTTTTATTCCCAACATCAATAATTGAAAAACATAACCTGAAAAGCAGTATACAATTTTACTTGCACTAATTTTTAAGCAAAATTCCATTCAAAAACTGTTCTGCTAAATGATACAATGCAATGAATATGAGAATGAAATACATGTATAACTACACAAATAATTTGTGTAAAATCAGTAGATGTCCAATGTTTCTCCCATCATTCAAGTACCAGGCTCCAGTTTAGGCACTATAGCCGATTTGAGCTCTATGTGAGAAACACGAACTGCACCAATCAACCGTTCTGGCAATTCATCTGTAGTATTCGCCTGAAAGGAGAAAAGGAAGAAAATTCATAAAATGCCGTTGATTCAAAAAATGTTGCACCAGTTGAAACATGAGAAGCTTCTGTCAAATTTGAAGCATTTAGCTCGCAAATCAAAGCAGCGCAGTCCTTACCAATGAGTTCACCAAAGACCATACAAAATTTAAACAAGTGTAATGAAATAAGCCATAGCAGCAAACCTGTACAAGGAAAGCCATGTCAACAACCAATGTAGTAATTACACCAATTACAATCCCCAGAACTCCGTTAGCAACAGTTGAAGAACCAATATCAACGTCAACCTACAGAGTTGCATGCTATGTTACATCACCAGGAGAACAAATCCATGAATTTATATGAAATCTTGGAAGATATTTACTTCTAAGTATGTAGGAGTACGGATATAGTTGCAATCAACTGCTTTTCCCAATAAACAAGGGGTGCTCCCCACACTCTGCCGCACAATCCATGATCCCTGAATAATTACATAAAGAAACAGTAATTCAGCACTGTATATAAATCAAATCCTTAATAGGTATTGTAGCCTAATAAGATTCGAAGTTTCTAGCATACAAGAGACTACAAATATGTTAACACATAAACCTTAAAGCAACTGTAGTTAGACAAAAATCATTTACCTTGGGAACAGATGGAATAAGCTTAAGCCTGCTATTGCGGAATTCATCATCACCATCAACAAACCGTTGTAAGAGAGACCCAGGTATTAATTCTTTTGTCACGAAGTAAAACACCATGCTGTAATGTGTTGATCCAGGTACCTGCAAAGACCACAATGTTGTTTTTTCCCAATATCCAGATGTAAATGAAAAACATGCCCCTTAAATGAAATATCCTTACTTGCATATTGAAAACCAATGAGAAAAGCCCTTTCTCTGAAGCGACCTGCATGCGATCATTAACAAGGCTCAGAGACATTAACAATGAAGTATTCAATAAACAAAATGAATTTTACAGCCAACGAACTTTTAAGCAAATTGTCAGAATTCTAATAGAATAGTTTGTAATTGAACTAAAGTTGAAAATCCTTAAAAGAGTTTTGAACCAATCATATGCTGTTTCTCTTGTTAATGGAATGAGCTACAAAATGAGGTTCATAACAGGCAAACATAAACCATTCTTCTAGTTAAATAATTCTAAACACCTATCACACTGCAATGCAGTTTAATAAAATACAACCCAATTCACCTTTAGAAACCCAAAAATTCTTATCTAAATTATGCCAATTATATTACACCTTTGTTTAAAAAAAAAAAAAAATTATGCCAATCATATTCCTAACTTTGAGATTGTACGAATTATAGCCATCTTGTTTCAATAAGGGATATGCAATTCTTAAATGGCATGTGTGGGATATTGACAAGATTATACAACTCTATAATAAACATCAAGCATTAGCATTTTTCCAAAAGTATGTTTTAAACATGTGATTGCATGAAACATTATTCACAGTTATTAAATCAACATTTGGAATCCTTATTTTCTGAATTGAGATAGAAGAACTGAACAGAACTGAATCATAACATTCATTGTAACTTTTCAAAACAATAAAAAAACACATGCACAGGTAAATACATTTTTCATAATTGGCAAGTTCAGATTTGAATGGAGAATTTCCACCATTATATCCAGTTCAAGAACTGTCAGCAAGATAGATTTCAAACTATAAACTGGTATAATTTTCAAGTGTCATATATTACTTAAAAGAATGAGTAAATTAATCAAGAAAACAAATTGTCAAAACAAGGGGAAAAGAAAAGAATCGATAACCACAGCTTTCTCTCTCCCTACCCTCCACTATTTTTATATATTATTAACTCATGTCATCTTCCTAATCTTTTGCTTTTATTTTCTCATCATCTTCCTTATATACTGTTGACTATTTTGCTTTCTCAATTTTTTTCACAAAATGGTTTCTGAATCGTTTGAATCTGGCCATATTATTGTGGTTTGCCACAAATTTCAAAAACTCATCAATTTTCAAGCTCAATCCTGAGTCACCCACAATATTCATACTGTTGGGAATGAAACATTCAAATTGTATGATTTGTATCATGAATCATACTATTCTAGCACAAGGATATTGCCATTATTTATTGCATTCAGTAGCGTTTTCTATTATTTTATTTCGTCTTCCCATTTTATAATAATGGAAGCCTATCTTAGGTATGCAAACCATATTACACAAATAAAGGATCCACAATGCTCAAATGAGAACACTAGGCACTTCCACAGATCAAGAAGTGAGCTGGTCAGGAACACGTGTTTGTGCAAGAGGCAATTAACCTCGCAGCTGACCAGCACAACTGGGCCCATCGAAAAATTGGGCTGAACTATACTACAGTTTTCGAATTTTGTTAAATATTACGCCTAAAAAATTAAAACCACATAAATGATGAAGATGTTTATAGCAAGAAGTTTCAATATTTTCAACCCGAAACACACTGCAGATGTTCTAGACACATTGATTCAAGGGTATAAAGTCGAAAAAAAATATTCAAGGGTCTAAAGATAAGAGCAAACAAAAGTTATCGGGTTTTTCAGTGGAGTACGTAAATAAAAATAATATGTCTTATTAAAATAATTAAATAGTTAAGAATCTGAGAGTACATAAATCTTGAAAGTTAAGGGGCCAACTAGGAAGTTACTCACTTGTGCAGCACAACCTTGACGCCTGGCAACATGGTCCATTCTTTTTGTGTCTTTGAACCAATCAACAGCAACAAGATCCATTAAAGGCTTTCCACCAGGGATCTTCACATACATATTGCATAGAATGCAACAAGTGTAAGCCAAGTCAGGTAGAGAGATTCAAGATGTACATATTTAAAAGGAAGCAGGAACAAAAATATTAGAGAACCTTCGTTTTGTCATAACAAAAATGCTTGCTACGAACTCGGAAGTTGTTCCCATCAGAAATTCGCCAGCAGTCACGGGTATTATCACGGTCATCACGTCGTAAATTACCTGAGAAACAGGATAAGTCTATTTGTTCTACTGGTTCTTCTTCGAAGGCTGCAAAGCAAAATAATTGGGATTACATGCCTCATACAAGTAACATGTAACAAAGAATAGATCCAAAATACAAAGTAATCCCAACCTGTTCTCTTCATGTCATTCTCATACTTAGCTTGATATGCCTAAAAAATTTATGAAAAAATCAATGAAGAAAAGAAATGTCTAGAACATTCATACTGATGGACAAATGAATACGACTTTCAACCATACCTCTCGCTCTTCTTCGGCAATTTGAAATTCTTCATCCTCTTCAGAGTATTCATCCATGATCGTGGAGTTTCTACTTGCAGCATTCATTTGATCAAGTGAAGGAGCAGGATGCACAGAAGACTCTTGCTGCTTTAGAATTTTCTTAGAAGAAACAGAAGTAGAGGTCATAGAGGCCATATTAACCATAACTGGAATTCTAGGAGGAGCACCTCTTTCATCTGTTTGGGCAAACCATTCACGCAGTCCTGTCATGACCAGCAGCAGATCAAATACACCAGAAACAGTTTACATCAAGTAACTATACATTTAATGTTTCAAATATTAGGAAACAGAAAAGATTTTCAAGGGGTTGAAAAAGAAAAGAGTGCTTCAAGTTCATCCCCCCAACCCCCATCGCCATTCTTCTAATCATCCTTACATCATCAACAGTTTCCAATGTATGTTGAAAACAAACATCTGTTATTAATTAGAGCAAAATAATTACAAAGATACAGAAAGTAAAAAATTAATATTCAATTAAAATATAGTCCACGAGACATATTCTTCACTAAATAAGAAACACTTTTTCCTATCAAACAACAATTAATTAAACAATATTAAACCATAGCACGAAAGAACAATCAGAAAAAGATATCATGTACAACTCCACTGCCAACTGAAACTCAACAATCAAAACCTAAGTAGAAGCACCTGAAGAATACCTTCATATTAGTATGCAAAAGAAGAATAAGGGTCGGCAACAACTAAGCCTTAATCCTAGAAAATTCAAGGGATTCATAAAAGATTTTGATTATTTTATGCTGGCCATCAGCATACTATCCAGCATTTTTACCACAACTTGGTAAACTTCATAGTAATACCTCTATACTAAACTTAACAGTAATACCTCTATGTGCTAAGTAATCATATTTGGACTGCCGGTGCAAGTAAAAGAGCTGAAAAAGACATCAGATACAACTCCAGTGCCAACTAAAACTCAACTATCAAAACCTAAGTAGAAGCAGCTGAAGAATACCTTCATTCTTGGTATGCAAAAGAAGAATAGCAACAGCAACTCAGAAAGAACTAAAGCCTTAATCTTAGAAAATTCAAAGGATTCATATTATTTTGATTATTTTATGTTGACCATCAGCATACCATAACCCAGCACTTTTACCACAACTAGGTGGCAGCATCGCATTCCAAAACTTCACAGTAATACTTCTATATACTAACTAATCATATTTGGACAGGAAGTGCAAGTAAACGAACTGAAACTTTGAAACAAACCCTTCCAAGCCCAGCCCTCAACCTTCTTAAGAGAATGAAGGATACAGCATCCATGCATTTTAGCTACGTTACTTGGACTCAGGTACGAGTGTTGGATATGGGTACATGTCTAGATGTCGGACATTTGAATTTTCTAAATTGGGGGTACAGGGATATGGATCCAAATTTGGATACAGGTACTTGGACATGCTGATTATAGTTTAAATTATAATAATATATTTATGCATTTCATTAATAATAGCAAAACTCTTCACATCACAATAAAAGATCACGTTGCTTTGGCTCTTTGGTCGGCTACATGTGGCTTTTTCTTTCTGTCTAGAGTGAGAAGAGACCAGAAAAGGAATTCTGTGGGAGTAAATTGTTGTAGAAGAAAAATATACTTATTTGGTTTTAAAGAAAATTTTACCCACTTCTGTCTTTTGATTTACTTTAATATTAATTGTAATTAATATACACAACTGCACTATGTCTAATTTTATCAAAGTATAATAAATAAAAGTAGTTCAAATAGATTAAACTACTAATTGCAAATAACTGGGCGACGAGCTCCAATAAATAAGCGTCATTATCTACGATAGCATGTCCGTTTGTAAGTTCAAGGATTGGATGCGTATTCTGTGTTATGACGCCAATTTTGCCAAGTCCGAGTAACGTAGCATTTTAGAAAATAAGAGACACTTTAATTTCCAACAAAGTGTGGATTTCAATTTGCAGAAAAAGGAAATTACCAGCGACACTGTTTAACATCTGAAGCAGACAATGTTGCTGAAATGATGAAATATAACCCGCGCCCCAACCTTTTAAATCAATCTGCATCAAATGCTGCACCTGTGTTCTAGGTCTTCCATTCCGAGGTTTTAGAGGAGCAATGTTGTATCCTCCACCTTGAGAAACCAGAATACAGCAGGAACTTAGTGTTCAATGTTCATCCTATAAATAATGTGTAAATCCAAAGGAGTCAATATAAAACATACTTTCAACGTGCGCCCGCACATAGCCTGGTTGAGGACCACAGTTTTCATGCTCTCTGGAACGAAATAACACAACTGCACAATAACATGAATACATCCCTAAAGCTTGTATTAGGAAGTGGAATATAAACCGAGTGTATGGAAAGCAAACTTACCATAGCTGCCATCATCATTTCGCCTCCAATAGCGTACATAGCAAAGGTCACGGGGCCACACAACCCTGCAATCCATTAAAAGGTGGTAATTGTGACAATAACAACTATTAGAAAGATTGGACAGAAAGCCTATAATTTTCGCATAAAACAAGAGATCTTTCCTCTGAATTTGTGTAAAAAAATGAACCATGTTGCATGGACAAAAAAATGTATCATCCCAAAAAAAATGCATCTCAAAAGCAATCTTAGGTTGTTCTCAGCTTTACACTATAACCAACTTAGAGAACTGAAAAAAAAGGTCCTTAATTAGCTAAGATTTTCCTGCTTCAGCAAGAAAGTAGAAATGTTTTTACAATGAACTATTCAAAGGTAAGAGGATGACTGATTTTTTACGTGACCAAATTTTTACCCTAATTCATAAGCAGAAGTATAAGATAAATTTGAATTATATGACCACATATAAAGTGCTTTTGTAACCAAAACGATACTAACAAGATTACAGCATCAAGAAAATTCAATGGATCCCAATGAAACCATTGGGAAAAAGTGAATTATTAGGGGGAGTTACATTGGAAACCAGTCGAGCAGCAGTCTATGATAAAGTATTGCTGTATGTCCATCTACCTCCTCAACTAAACTACCATACTGGAAACTGCAATCCCACCTGTACAAGGCATTAAAATATCATGATATGAATTTCAGAGGTATGCATATCAAGGACCACAATTAGAACATTTTAAATAACAGTTAGTTTTTTCAAGTGTCTATTCAAGACTTGTTGACCTAGTGATTCAAAGTTCCTAAATGATGTAGTCCAATGTTTCTAGTAAGTATTGTTTACATGTGGTACTCAAAAGAATATTTAACACGCTACTGTATCCACTGTGTTGACACATAAGAGTGCTGTAAATGAAAACAATTCCATCCTTCTGTCTCACTATCCCCCCAACGGAAAAAAAAAAGGGTAATACAAGACATAATTCAATGCATGCATATGAAGCATGCCACATACAATTTAATTACAATGCATGATATAAGAAAAGCATGCACCATTAAAGACAGTTAAACATAGGGCCAGAACTTGAAGGGTCCAGTAAAACTTGACAAATGGATGCATCATTTTCACCAAAGGGACAAAAATAAACAAACTGAGATTAAACATGGAAAAATGTTTATTCCATTAATAATGCGTGTAGCATAAGAGAACTACTTATGAAAAAATCCAGAACTTCACTCCTCCAATTTTATCAAGAACTTTTTAACTTCTCAATTCCCTGACGGAACTTCATAAATTTTTCAATTCTTTTGATGGCTGCGAGCTTGCAACTCAATAATTACTCTTCAAAATCATTGAAATGACAAAGGAACCTTGTCAAATGTACAGAACCATGACATGCGTGATTCTCATAGCATAAAAATCTTGGTCATATTCTCATATGCATGTGCAACAGTTGCAAAATATTTTATTCCCATAACTCACTATGGCAAAATTTGTAATGAAACAAGCTCATCATTTTTCATCCTTGATAGTAATATCAAATATTTGAAGACTTAATTTCACTGGTATGAATTGGAGAAAAACAATCAGATGTTCATAGAATTAAAAAATAGAAGTTTTAAAGAATTGAAAAATGATTATTTTCCTTTTGCAAGTAAGCCATAAAAGAATATTACTAGGATACCTGCATGGAATATAAGGCATAGCGAGGACCAGGACAAAATAAGCCAAAGCATAATGCAACAAAGCGAAAAGCGAAAAAAAAAAACCCAACGTTTTGATAGAAAACAAAAACAGAAATCGCCTTCAGGAGTTCCTAAGACAAGGTTGACAAAATAACCACTGTTATTAAAGTCACACCTGCATGGTTAGAAGGCAAAGGTGAGGTTGACTCCGCAGCCCAGGCACATGCCTCAACATGCACCTAGGCACAGGTGAGGCATGCCTACGTTATTTTGCAGTCAAAACTATTTTTAGGGTTTCTAACTATGAATCCAGCTTTCGTTATTATTTAAAAAAGAAAGAAATTACAGATTGATTCGGTTATTCAATTACAGAAGAAAACAAGGATATCAAAATCAAACCCTCAAGCTCAAAGATCCAACAATAACTTTAGTTGATTCAAAAGCTTCTTGATGTCCATAAAAAATCCACTCCTCCATCAATGTTTATTCAAAATGAGGCAATATGCTTGTCGCAATTTCTTCTTTTAATTTCTCTCAATCTCATTCAATATTATTTCAGCGTCTACTCCCTTCTTATAACTCTAATATGCTGAACTTCAAAGTGTTACGCTGCCATTTTTTTCTCATTTATCATGCTGATCATTTGAATTTATTCTCATATGAATGCAACTTCCACCTAGGCTCCAAGAGTTCTGTAACTTAGTACATCTTACAACTTTAATTACTATGATAATAACAGATATTCCAATTCCATCTACTATGAGCCACAAATAAATTACAGGCCAACCTATTCCAATAAAATTCTAAAATTACTGAACTAACAATGGTTAGGAAAAGAAGCCAACTTCTGAACAATGAACAGTTGCCAGCCAAAGTGATCGAACTAATTCCCATATAGAGTTCCTTCAATTTTTTTTAAAAACATTGAAACTACTTTCAAAGAGAAACCATGCAATTAAATATTCAGTTGAAAAAGGAAAACACCTACTCAAACCGTGTTCCATCCATGCTCATCACAAGTTCAAATATTTCTTCACATGTAGCTTCAACTACACCTACAGCCTTCATTGCTCTGCTACAACTCCTTGGCTGCAGCAACAAGTCAATAATGGTGTGACAATCACAGGTGACTTAGCAAATCAAGTCATTCTAAGGAAAAGGAAAATATTTCCATACAAGGTAATCAACTTCAAGAAGCTCTTCAAAAATGCGGAGTCCTGCCACATAGAGACAGATAAAACGTGAGGTTTAATTAATATTGGAATAGTCCGAAACATAATCAGCGAACAAATTTGCACCACAAAACTTTTCAATAAGTCACTTTCAGATGTCATTCGTTTAAATAAGTTAAAGGAATCATGTTACCATTTTGGCATTGTAGGAGACGCCAATGCTTTCTAGAAAATGCTTGATTGTTGGCATTCTGGTTTGACAACTCTGAATCAAATTCTCGTGTCCAATCAAGTATAGATTCAGGAGGACCTACCAGTTAGGAAGATAATGAGAAGCTTGCACCGATTTAACTTTTAAGTCAATAAGAGAATTTCAATACGAACCATTTCCAATTGTCGTTCTCCTCAATAAGGTTGGGTTAGCATCATCCTCATCCTCCTGTGCACTGAACCTGAAAATAGTTTGAAAAAAGAGCACACAGGATGTTAAAATGAGACTTTCAGTTACACCAGATCAAGAAAATGACATAGGTAGTAGCACTGATAACCTCAATAAAGTAAAATATATTATCACTCATGATAGATATCCAAGAATTGATGGAATAACATAGTTAGAATGAAAAGTTAGCCTCAAGCATCAACTACAAGAAATTTGCAATATCATGAAAAAATGAAAAATGCAATATATTTTTTGAGACATTGCAAGGACATATGATGGTTTACCATCTCTATCTATGATGCTAATAAAAGCAGAAAATAAATGTAGAACAAGCACTCACTGACTCTCATGGTCTGACGAAGAAGCAGCCCTGCCATTATCCATCCCAGATTTATATTCAAATGATATATATTTGTTACCGTTTGCAACTTGAGAGTCCTGATGCTGAAAATATTAGCATGAAAAAGTCCTATGGGTATCAGCCATACAACACAACAACCATTCTGCTCTAATAGAGAAGGATAGATAAACATAAATTCAATACATTCAAAACAGACCTGATCAATTACAAACTCAATTTTTTCCTTCCAGATCAATGCTTCCTGAATGTTAAATGCTGCCATCTGGAAACCACAACTCAAAAAATTACTTTGCTCCAAAGAAAAGCATTAGCAGATGCCAACTGAAACTGGCAAATTACAGACAAAAATCCCATCTCAATGATAGAAACATCAATTCTTCATACAACAAACACATGCAGTACAAAGTCAAGGCATAATGACATCGAACAAGAGAACAACTTCAGCATGTCATCACTGAGCTGAAAGAATGATGCTCAAATAAAACAAAAGAAGAAAAGATAACATTATTCAGCAGATTCCATCTCCTCGATTGGAGAACTCTATAACAAATAAACATAAGAAGAACAAAAAGTGAAGAAGGTGGAAATGAAAGAGGACAGAAAGGGGAAAGAATCAACAAGAGAAGAGAAATAAAAGAGCAAAATTACAGTTACCAATCCAGAAAATAAAGAAAAGACCACTCACCGTGATTCTATGGTACTTTTCCTTTTTGTTGTATACAGACAGAACATAAACCATCTGCAACAGCAGAAAATAACACATAAGCAAATAAAAAAGTTTCATTATCAAGTTACAGCATCTTGACATCAGGGAACAAATATTACACTCTTAGTATATGCTACTGTTGCAAGAATATTTAGTCAGATGTCAATATAAAAATACATAATAAACCATAATACAGATGAAGGGAGAAGCAAAGACATAAGAAATACAAACAAATTTGAGTCAATTGATTGAGCATGCCTTCAATAACTGAACAAACAACCTAACCAATGATCAGCCATCTACCATGAATTTTAATCAAATACTTCTATTTCTTGAATGTTTGACTTGGTGAAACCAAGTGTAGTTATCGACATCCACAGTCATCAAAGGTTTCCCTAAAGCAAAGGGCACAAGGAACAAAAAGCAAGAGACAAAATCTCCTGGGCCGCAAAGCAGGAGAGTTATGGAGAGGCATGCCTTTTTTGCAAAGTCACAAACTAAGCATGCCTTTCATATGCATAAGTGGAATATAAAATTTCTTAACATACTTTTATTTTTGTTTGGATTTCAAAAAGATTGACTATAAATTTTGTTATTTTCAGCAATTTAAAATTAATGTGAATGTTTGTGCGGTGCAGCATTATGCACTAGTAAAAACATGCACATTCTTCTTACAAGAAAAGCTATGTTAATTTTTTCCTTTGTACGCGGTTAATATAACGCAGCAATATTCAAGGACAGCAAGAAGCACGCTCCCCTGGAAACTGAAAGCAAAGAAAACTTCACCATAAACCACTATAAAGTTCACTAAACATCAAGCATTTAAAGTAAACGGTTCTAGAACCGCCGATTAACAATTTTGGAAATAGTGGAACCATAACCAAACCACCGGCCAACAGCTCTTAGACAGTTCTAGAACCGCCATTTCACACAATTCCAGTTTTGGTCCTTCAATGGTTCTTCAAACATCGGTTCCGGGCAGTTCTTAGCAATTCTTCTGCCTGGTTCTTTTATTATTGTTTCTATTTTCGGTAAAAAAAAACTTAAATTTGTTGAAAACACTCCAAATACCTATTGGAATTGCTCGTTCCGAATGGTTCAAACTGCTGGTTAGAACCTCCGGTTCCAAGTAGTTAAGGTTCTAAATTTGGTGGAACCAGAAAGTACCATCCTCCAATGGTTACAGATCTTGGAGGTTACAATTCCTAACAATTCTAACTTTATTTTGGCCAGGCCTAATTTAAGGGCAAAATTGTACTGATCATACCATCAAAGCACAGCAATAATTTAATGAGGATATAACTACTAAAGTAAATATGTACAAATTCATTGCTTATAAATTATGGTGCTGCTTTGTTTTGCCCAACATGCAGATATGTCTTTGATTCATCACTTCTTTACTAACCTCTCAGCATGCAAGCTTAGATTATAAAGTAACAATGGGTGCGACAGTTTCATTGAACAGAAATAATATTACACATGAACTAATAGGCCGGAATCAATTGAAGCGAACGTTTTTATATGTGCTAAACAAAAGTTAAAATGAAGATCAGTACCCATATATCAAAGCCTTATTCAACTGTACTATGAAAAGAACAAAGAACTGTAATAACTGTTTTCTTTGCCGCTTTCCAGAATAGTTAATTCTATTTCTTCTTTTTCTTTCTCTTTTTTAATTCCAGAAGCAATATTAGTTGGGCATTTAACAAGCTTACAAGAGGCTGACAAAAGAATTGACCTCCCCCATCTTTCAATCACATCTTACTAAGCTCGCAAAATATAGTTGAGATATATCGTGATTCAATAAGCTTTACAATTAACTTTTTGTCAATGCAACTTTCAGATAGTGTTTTTTAACTCAAGCAATGCATTTTAAGCACTGGAATGCTAAACAATTACTTGACTTCCATATTGCCTAATGACTACCAATACTGAAGTTCAAAATATCTCCAACAAAACCAAACTGCTTTCAATGCACTAAACAGATGCAATAAAGGACCGAAACACATGCAAAAGAAAGGATAACTGACATGTCCATGGTGAGTCTTCAAGCCTCGATCCTCTACTCTGCAATTTCCATCAATCAACATCGTCTTGATCGGAACCTAATTACAAGCAAAGAGACTTCCATTATCAGTATTTGAGAAGTTCTCAGAGATTTTACATCTTATAAAAGTAGAAACAATATAGAAAGCAAGATTCCAAAAGATCAAATTCCTATAATACACTTCTCTTTCAAAAAACAAAATTTCCTATAATACACAGAGTATCGCCGTTTAGATTCCGTCACGAAGTTCTAACAGCAGAAAGTAAGTACAAATCCAAATTTTACTGCTAAATCAAAAGAAAACTACCTGATTGTCTTGCGGTTTCCTCTTGTAATAAGCAAGGAGCCTGGATTCAAGCACGAAATACCTCATATGAATGAAGGATCGCCCGATCTTCCTCCTCCCATACCTCACCATCCACCCTTCATATATCACCTTTGACATTTTCGCCTAAATAAAATTACACTTCCTAATCAGAAAAATAAACTAACAACAAATCAATCTCGCAGAAACGCAAGCTCAGATGGAAATCTTCGCCTCCTGCGAGATCAGCATTTTAAACCTAAGTAACTTGATCGCTCATGGCTAAAACTAGAATTGAAACCCGCGTATCAGTGAATCCCGCATTTGAATTCTCATTTCTTCATTAATTAACGTATCGCGATGATTCCAAGATGCCGTACACGGAAATTTTGACTTTATACCAAAAGAAAATTATATTTTAAAAAGGTGTATTACTCTGTTTCTAAAGAATTTCCAAAAGAGAATGTAAAGCTTTTATAATACGGAGTCTAGTTCTATCTAGCAAAGAGAAAGATGATGGAGTACGATGGTGTAGCTGTCAGGGCAAGTTAGGCGGTGAGATTTGCCGGGATCCGGGAAGAAGATTAAAGAAAAGAAAGAAACGACGACGTCTTGGGGTGAGGAGTTTTGTCAGGGAGTTGTTAACTGACTGTGAGCTTTGGAGTTTTTTTTCAAAAACTTGAGCTTTGGAGTTTAGATTCTCATAACTGACGGACCAGAAGATCCCACATAAGTAAAATGCCAAATAAATACCACGTGGAGAATTGTGATTGCAGGTAATTTTTATTAGACGTCTAAGCGCCGTAACGCTTTCAAAAATATTTGAAAAAAAAGGGTAATTTTCACTTGTGGTATCAAACTTATATCACTATTACTATATGATACCCATACTTTTATGCTTAGATTGGATGGTGGAAAAATAAAAGAAATTTTTCATTTTTTAATAATAAGGAAACAAAATTTATTAAAATTCCATTGGAAAATATTAAGAGAAAGGGAAAA
>CATIWJ010242291.1:0-17399 GCA_949640765.1 Croton laevigatus | reverse complement strand
ATTTCATCTGACTATAAAATTCAACGGTCTGCATTATTTTACATTTTATTTACAACACAGAGTCAACTTATCCAAACTGTAGACCACTAGAATTGATCTCGGGATCCAACACAAACAAAAAATTAAAAAAAAAAAGAAATTGAAAATTTATTTAAAAAAAAAAAAAGGGAAATTCGAGAGGCTCTCGTTCGAGAGCTTCGGAATTTCCCTTTTTTTTTAAACTAAATTTTCCTTTTTACATTTATACAATTTTTTTTTAAAATATACTTCATCCATTAATTAAAGAGCAATGCTACATCTCTCGCCTCTCGATTTCGAGATATACAGAAACACGTTAACGTGATTTAAAACACGTTAATGTGTTTCTATATATCTCGAAATCGAGAGGCGAAAAGAAAAGCATTATTCTTAATTGAAATAAGAAATAAGAGTATACTGAAAATATAAATAAATAAATATATATTTTTCTGTATAGATATTTCTACAAAAATTCTAACCAAATAATCAAAAGTTTAGTTGAATTGACATAACGCATATCTTTTATGCTCCTTTCCGCACCACTTGATCGCAATTTTTTTTTTTTTTTACCATAATTCAATTTCAAATTAGTTTTTAACAAGTTCCATTAAATGAATTTCAAAATTAAAGTCAGATTTACTCAAGTTGTTGTCGTTGTCCAAGTATAAGAGTGTTGCTTCTTATTTTTTTTTTCTTTTTATTAATAATTATAAATTAACAATTTTTTATTTTTAATTAATAATAATTCAGTGGTCTCTTTTTTAATTATACATATAATCTCGGGATTTTATAACCACTTTTACGATTTTAAGTAGGTCTCTTTGTTTAATTAATTATTTTAATAACCACAGTGACTTTGAGCACATATTTGCAATAACACTCGTGGAAACAGACCGGAATGCCAGCTAGAGAAGAAACAGAGTCCCGATCCTTTTATCAGGACCGTTGATTGGACATAAACCTTGACTAGTTTTGTTGCCGTTTCCTTCGACCAAGAAAAAATTTGATCAGTCGGTTTTCAGCATTTTTCAGCCAAGCCATTTATCATCCGTAAAAACTAAGGTCATATTCCGATTCCTCATGACGAGTTCTTCGATTTAGTATAAATTTTTTTGCTTCGTTCCTTGCCAAAAACGGAAATTAAATATTTTTGTATCAAATTTCATTTTGATCCTTTTGCCATTAATAACCAAAGAAAAAAGATGATGAAAAATTATATTTTGATCTTTATGGCCACCTATTGGTAACTTGAAAACCAGCTATGGGTTCTTGATTATTACAAAAGTTAGAGTTAGGGTTTTTTTTTTTTTTAATTGAAGTTATGGTAGCTATGTGTTACATTATCCAACGATACTACTAGTGCGAATAAGCTTTTTTTTTTTACACATTAGTTAACTCTCTCATTTAGATATGTAATATTTTATTTAATTAAATTCATAATTAATTATATTATTATCAAAAAATATTACATAATATTAATTATATTTTTATCATTTTATTCATTTTATAGTGTTAGTTTAAAATTTACGAGTATATTTATAGTTATCTGATCCATAAAATTATCTTATGAAAAATAATATTTAAAATAAAATTTATTAACGTTAAATAAATATATTATAAATTTTTAATAAAAAATTAATTTGATTTTATTAAAAAAATTATGAAAAATAATTTTTATGTAATAAAACATAATTGGGCTTTATTTTTCGTGGTTCTTTCACATGGATGGAGGTGGCTTGTAAACATGGCACAAATCACCTTTCATGAAGTTCATATAATTTTTAATTAAATCTGTGGCCAACTTCTAACTAAATCTAACTTTATATATAACTTATAATTAAATTCAAACTTTTAAGAACATAATTGAATTTATTTTTCATTTACCTAAATGTAAGAAATTCTAAGTACATATTTATATTGTTGTTTAAAAACTTAATTCAATCTATTAAACTAGAGTGAATAAACACTAAAAATTTTCGTAGTTGCATTCTAATAGTAGAGCACACATTGTTAAGATTTTATTTGTTGTGTGTATTAATTATACAATGTCATTAAAAAATTTCATATTAATCATATCTAATAATACATGTAATATCTTTTTAATTATATTTTTTCAGTGAAATTATTTTTAAATCCTTATAAATATATTATCTCATATTTTTATAGTTATTTTAATATAATAGCAACAATAATATATTTTTTTTTAAAAATAAAATATAACATACTTATATATTTTATTCATTAAAATTTTTAAATATATATCAATTGAATTTTGTAAGATATATTGATATATTTCTTCAAAAAATAAAAGAGCATCATAATTATAATTAGATTTAGTTATTAGGTAGGCAAATTGCAAATTTTACATTTTTTTTTATTTTTCAATAAATTATATTTTCCCGTTAAAATTCTAGGCTCCATTTTTAATATAATATAAACATTAATATAATTAATTAATCAATAATTTAATTTCTTAACAAATAATTGATAGTTTTTTACAAATATTTTTATTTAAATAAAATATTTTAAATGTTGATAGATTATATATCACATGAAATTAAAAATTACTACTATCAGTTAAATATTCTATAAGGAATGAAAACATTTAATTTTTTTACTTCGAAAAATAAAATATTTCCACAACAGCACTCTCCTATTTTTGGAAAGGCGTATTTCTGTCAAATTGACACATGTTTAGGACGTCATATTCGATGATTGCTATAAAAACCGCATATTCTGCCATCTTAAGTGTCTTTTCCCAACTTAAAGAACACTCATCTTTAGGGTTTCTCCTAGTCCCTAAGTAGATCCTTAGGGTTTTGGGAAAGGTTTTGTGAGTTTTTGAGAGGAACAACTTGGTTTTAGGAGAGATCCTTCCTCTATAGGATTGAACTTGTGCAAATTCTGTTTTCTGATCCAACATTCTACTCTTCAGAAACTTAAGCTTTTTCTTCTCACTCTCTCAAGCAATCTTCTTGAGTTCATCCACTTTAAGCGTTCCGATTTTGAGTGAAAATCGATTTCACTTCAAGATATGAACTTGCTTATTGGATAACAAACCTATGGCGATATCAATCTGGGTGTAACAACTTGTTCAGGTAGAGTTCTCGATCAGATATAACATTCTTTCTTTAAACCTTTGTCAACTACTTGCATGACATATCGTTATTTTGTCATGCTTGCATGTGGCATAAGGCTACCTCTAAAACTCTTAATCCATGTCAATATGGATGCATGAACTACAATGCATACTTGATTTCGAATTACAGTCAAATATGTAGGCAATTTTGAGTTATTTATCTCATACTGTAGGCCCAATTTTCTATAAAGATTTTTATGTTATTCATAATGTTATTCGTTATTTTGTCATTTTGATCTTCATTTCGTTACTAACATTATTGTTTTCGAGTTTCTTCTGTAGGAGATAAGTTCAAATTTAAATTTGATTAATCTTTTATTATTTATCTTCAGCTTTATCTTTGATTTTATTTAATTATTCATATTTATATTCTCTTTTTTATCATCTATTCATTTATATCTATTTTTTATATTTATCTGTCAATAAATAGTTTAACCCCATCAAACCAAAAATCTAGTCCTCAAATTCATTTTGATTCGAGACCGGCACTTTTATAAAAATTATATTTTTGCCCTTAAGCTAAATAGAAGTCCTTTTAGGTTTTTTCATTAATTTTGCCTATAAAAAAAAATTAGGGTGGTTACCTCTCAAAATCTTTTCCGTATAACATGAGCCTCATTCAAAATGTAAAATATCACTTTGATTTCTTTTTCAAAAAGTCGCCTTTCAGGCTCATATCCACATCGACTAATATTAAAATATACCGCATCTTGACTGACCCAATGTTTAGGTTGTTGGGTCACTGGAGTGATTATGGAATTAAGAATAAACTATCTATATCTATAGTCTTTATAAATGTGAGAATGGATGAGGGATTTATTTGGCTTCTTCTAAAAACGCCTCTATAAAATCAGTATAATTAAGGGTAAAGTTATCTTTATATAATTATTTATATTAGTTAATTAATTAAATTCAAATTATGTTTTAATAAAGAATATTATTTTAATATTAATTAATAAAATTTAAATTATATTTTAATAAGGATATTATTTGAATTATTAATTTATAAAATTCAAATAACATTCTAATAAGAAATATTATATTATTATTATTCATAATTCATTGATTATTTTTGATATTACAAAATTATTTTATGTATCTCTCAAAAAAAAAAAAAAAAAAAATTTATGTAGGTGGTCATTTATACGAGTACCATGTAAATAGATTCCTGTTTAATTTTTCAGTATTTCTAATCCCATTTTGATATTACTTTTTTAGTATTTCTTTCAATTATGGATAAAGAAAGTTGTAAAATTTTTTTTATTGTATCCATGGATTATTTTTATAACTGTGTTCATATTGTGACAAATATAATTTTTAAATTTTCTGTATTAGGATTGTTGGTTTTTTATATATACCCTAATGGTATACGACAGTATCTACTTGCTAATACTTTAATATTAAATTTTCTTTTGATATCTCTTTATTTTCTCGATACAATATTTTGCATTATCTTAATTTGTGGCTTTCAATTGTTAATTTTAGTGTTTTGTTTATATGCAAAAAAAATATATCTTACTCTAATTGGATTACAAAGTCAAAGATTAGTAATTAGGGACGGAGTTACGTTGGAGCCATGAGGTGTTGGGCCCCATAGTTTTCTCGAAAAAAATGAAGAAGAAGAAGGTATTATGGTCGCCGGGAAAATGAGGAAGAGGGCTGGCACAACAGACAGGTCGGGAAAATGAAGGAGGAGCAAAGAAAGAAAGAAGGAAGGAAAGATCAATTAAAACAATCCGTTTGAGTTTTTTTTTTTTCTAAGACCGATGAAAACAACGTCGTTTCATTTAATATTTTTTTTAATATCAAAACGGTGTTGTTTTGATTTGAAAAGGAAAAAAAAATCGATTAAACATAACAGCAGCCAACTTCGCCTTGTTCTCCTTTGTTGTTTTGTCCCCTTCCAAAAAAGAAGCTTGCCGCCCCACCGCCGCCGTTCACTGCCTTGCCTACTCCACCTCCGCCACCATCCGGTCTCTGTTGTTGCCACCGCCAGAAAAGTGGGCCTCCTTCTCTCAAAGGCTGGCTCCGTCTTTGTTAGTGCTACTAATTTTCGTAATTGATAATTGAGGTCGAAGCTCCATATGGTATCATAGGTATGAGAAACACTATGTTCTCTTAATTATATTTTGGTTTACCCGAAATAAGTATATTTGCTAATTTCCTTTCCTTGATAGGGAAAAGAGTTCTATGCAACGCAAGGCAATTGGTTACTGCCCAGAAGCCTTATGCATGGCGGTGGCTAAGTTCCCAAGGCGATAGACCGACCTTCTGCTAGATTGCAAGTGTGTTTCTTTCTTTTGTTAATGGTTAAAAAATTTTTAAATTTCGTAACTTGGTCAACCTGATTTAATTTTCTTGTAAGTATTCAAATTTTCATGTATGTGAGGAGATTTCTTTGTATATTGGATCTGATTTCTGAAATTAATGAAGTATTTACTTTTTAAAAAATAATATAAAATGTACTTTATCAAAATTCAAAATATTTGTAAGTAAACAAAAAATTTTATAAAGCTATAATAAAAAATATTTTATCAATTAATTTATCCTATTAATTGAAAATAGAAACTAATGAGTACCTAATACGAGTAAACGCATGAAATGCAAGTTAAAAAATACTAATTAATTAAAATTAAATTATATTTTAATAAAAAATAATACATAATTATTTATAATTAGTTAATTATATTTAAATTATATTTAAATAAAAAATATTATTTTAATTATTAATTAATTAAATTTAAATTATATTCTAAGAAATATAATTAATTAATACTATTTTATTTTATTATAATTTATAAATAAGGAGTAGAGTAGAGCACGTTAAAAAATATTAGTATAATTCAAATTAGTTTAAAATAAAGTTTATTTAATGTTTTAACTTGCCCTTTTTTAATTTGGATTGTGACCTTTACACCAATTTGATGTTGGCAAATGGACCAACAATACAACTACAAGTGTAGAGACTCATCCATAAGCATAAGTATATTGTAGATTCTACATGTTGGAAAAGGAAGACCGAGACAGGAAGAAAAGAGAGGAATAATCGTTTTCATTCTTTGATTATGTATTAAATTATACTGCAAATACATTGCATTTACGTACACAAGTTTTCTTATCATTTAAAAATTCTTTCTACTTCATGCTTTAAAATTGTCAAAATAATGTTAAAAAAAAATAAGTTTATTAATATAAAGAGTACTTTTTTGTGCTTTAGAATATAAAATTTATGTTAGTAGTAATTACCTATGGTTTATTTCCTCTCATCTTTCTTTTGAATGTTACTCATATTTGAATCATGGTCCATCGTCAATTTTATTATTTTTAATGAGGGGCAGTTCTTTTCTAGTTTCTACTTTTATTAATAGATGTTGAGTGTAAATTATACACCAATTTGTGAATTTCATTACTATATTCTTCTTAGAAGAAAACTTACATAATGGATTATTAATATATATATAATCTAGAAATACGATATTCCAGTTTGGGTTATATCTTTATATTAATTAGATTTTGATTCTTTCGATCATTCTACAAATTTTTTATGTAGTCAATTTCATAAAGGATACAATAACACAAAGTTTCAAATTCATCAATTTTAAAGGTATCAAGCCGAGATCATATTTGATAAAATATTTAAATTTTTCTTGATTTCTATTTCTTATTTGTCTCTTATAAGAAAATTTCAATTTATTCATTGCTATTATTTGTTAATATATTTCAATTTCTTATTTGTCTCTTATAAGAAAATTTCAATTTGTTCATTGCTATTATTTGTTAATATATTTCAAGTTATGTAAAAAAAAAATGAAATAGTGAAACTACATAATTCTAAATTTGAAAATTATTTAATTAAAGTACTTGTTTGGCTTGGTTTAGACACTGTTCATTTTTAATGCGAAATATAAGTAAATAGTATATTTTTGAAGTTTTATTTAGTACTCCCTCTGTTTTGTAAAACATGTCACATTGTGATATTCAACATTAATTAAAGAGTGGATCAGGTAATAAATTTACCCTTTTATCATTATGATAACGGTGTAAAACCCTTGGTTTTATGAGTTTTAAGTTTAGGGGCAAATTGATAATTTTGCACTTTATGGCCAAAATGGTTATTCGGCACCCTTATATTTTGTTTTGATGTAATTTTGTAATTTGAATGTCTGTTTAATACTCAGGATAATGAAACGATCATTTTGAGTATAATATTGTGTTTTTTGTTTCCGGGGTATTTTTGTTATTTTTTGTACTTTTAGTGTTTTTATTAATTAAAAATATGTAACTAATTTAAATTGAAAATTTAATTGTGAATGCATATTGATGTTGGATTAGGATTATTGTTTAAATTTGTATTGGATTAAAATTATTGTTTAAGTAGGATTTAAGGGTTAATTAATTAAATAAATTATTTATGGGCTTTTTTTATAATTTTAAAAAAGAATTTTTGTCTATAAATACTTGAGAAATAAGTTTAGGGACTGTTTTAGAGGCTTAGAATTTCGGGTGTATTGAAAAAGATAGGATTTAGAGGGGTTTTTCATCTGCCTGTCGTTTAGTAGTGTGCGCGTGTTAGCACACTTGTCGTTTGGCGAGAGAGGCATGTCACTTGGTGAGGGAGCTGCGGCTTAACTGCTGTTGTTTTGCCTGTGGAGCCTTGTTGTTTTTTCTCCTGCGTGCCAGCCCGCCTATCGCTTTGGTCCTTCATTCTAGCAACTTGATTTTTCGAGTTTTTACGAATTTTTTTCAGTTTGTGATTGGATGTTATCCATCTTTGAGTTTGTTTAAAGGGTCTTGCATCAAATTCTAAGGTAAGTTCCACGGTTGTATGTGATTACTTGTGATGTGTTACTTGCTAACAATTATACTATATATATAATAAGCCTTTCTTATATACTATTCTTTCACTTCGAATAATAATATTTCTTTCACAACCAGACCTTCTGCATGTGTAGAAAAGAGAAAAAGAGTCTGTGTATTGATTGGATAAATTTGATTATTTGCTATATTAATGTTGTAACACCCTAAATCCGCCTTACGAATAAGACAAACTGAGGTGTCACTTGTGTCCTTTTTCGGTACTCAGAACTTAATTTTTTTTATTTATTTTATTAATTACATCACCACATTATGTCACAATAATTTATTTTACAGTAATTCAGAAACTTCTTTACAATACTCTCAGTATATGCCATGCTAATGCTTTGTCAAATTCGGTTGGCACTCCGCTCTACTGGTTCTTTTTTGACTTTTACTTCTGGCACCTACAAGTTAGCAAAAACTAACTTGCTAAGTGTTTCGCTTAGTAGATACTTTACATAAATATTTCAAATATTATATAATAGGAGTTCATATCAATATAAATATCAGATAGTGCACAACATAGCATCGTAACACGACATAACATTTATTCATAGCAAGTTGAGTAAAGGTAAAGTATCAAACTTGAAAATCCGTCCTCAAAATGATCCTACGAGGATATCCTTTAATTCCCACGCGTCTCGGTAGTTTTGGGTCCTAAAAATAATATTTAAGTATTTTTAATAATTTATATAATTTAATTTGAGTCATTGAATATTTAAAATTCACTAAATAATTTATTTATTATTATGTTGGACAAAATTGCATGGAAAAATAAAGTTTAGAGGCTGTTTTGTAATATTTTGGACTTATTTGAAAAGCCAAAACTAATTCTGGGGTCAAAACAGAAAATACGGAGGGACTAAATGGTAAAATACCGAAGTTTTCTGACTAAATCATGAAAAAGGACCTAAATGTATAGCCAAAGTAACTTCAGGGACCAATTAGGAATTCGGAAGGGCCTACATGTACGCGATCAGAAACTTCAGGGATCGTTTTGGAACTTTCCCAAAAACTGCGCCGTTTAGCGTAAAACGTGGCTGTTCTTTGCGTTTCGCTCTGATCGAACCAAGGTTTTATTCAACTCAACCGAACCTGACGGTGAATCAAACCGTTTCGTCTTCAACCTTTAGACGACATTGTTCACCGCTGCAACTCCCATCTTCCAGTCGACTTTTCTTCGTTTTCCGGCGACAGTTGGCTGCAAACTTGGTACTGACGGACTACTCTCGATAGCATCGACTAATTGGTGCCCTTATATCGGACGGCTAGTGGCCGGAGGCGGAGATACAGCAGTTTGAACTTTCGTTGACCGTTTTGAGCTTTTGGTTTGACCAGCTGGTTCGACGGCGTCTGGGGTCGGGTCGACGTGTTTCTCACCAGAAAACAACTCCTCTCAACTCAATCTACGACTCTACAATCTTAGTTTTGGGATTAAACACAAGAAATCAAATCTCCAAATTCAAATTTATTTCCCTATTTTCGGTATAAATTTCAGTTTTTTTTTCTTTTCTTTTTCCTTTCCTTTCCTTTCCTTCTTTCGTTTTGTTTTTGTTTTTCCTGTCAACCAACTCACCCACCTTATTAATCAACATTAACTCCTTCTTATCTTCTTTTTGTTATATATTATTTATATATATATATATATATTATATTATATTTTATAATAATAATTATTATTAAAAATAAAATTTTACAACTAACCCCACAATACCGCTAATGTAAGTTTACAGGCGTTACAATTCTCCCCATCAGCTTTGCCCTCGAAGCTTCTTTGTTTAATTCATTTCCTCATTTCATATCTCAAATAATAGTTCATGGGTGATCAGTCTATGATGCTATTATTTTCGATATGTTGATTTTATTTATATTCTTCATATATATATATTTCATTATATGTTGGTTACGGTTGTTCCCAACATAAAATAAATATATCTTTTTGTAGCATTTTATTCTGGACATCTTATTCATTAAATTCATTTCCCCTTTCATTTAAGATTTAAAAACACTTTCTTCTTTAGACATGAATAATACTTAATATTTAGAAAAGTCAACGATACTTTTGATTTGAATACTAACAACATTTTCTCTTTCAAAATTCATTAACACCTTTCTTACTTTTATCGCAAATCATTTGCATTTTTCTTTCGCGTAGCAGTTTTATTTTTCATTTGCTCTACTGGTACTATCGAATATCCAGGATAAGACTAGGGTCACTATTTGGATATAGATCGCTGCTATTCACGAATTGTTCAAATCACATTTCAATTCGGGTATAGATAGTTACTATCCACAAATTGTTCAAATCACATTTCAATTCGGGTATAGATCGTTGCTATCTACGAATTATTCATATTCACATCATCAATTCTGACACAGATCGCAGCTGTTCACAAATTGTTCATATTCTCATTTCAATTCGGACACAGATCACTGCTGTTCACGAATTGTTTATATTCTCATCAATTTTCCATATCCTTATCTCTAGGATTTCATAGACCAAGTAGAGCATAAATCATTCCTTTCCTCAATATGTTAGTCCCTTGGGGCAACTAAGAGGGGAGGTGAATTAGTTAGCTAATAAAAATTTAGGATTAGTTGCGGAATGTGGTGGATTGAAACTTTGATGGAAGTTTAAGAAGATTAAAGGATAGGTTGATGAACAAGAGAATTTATAGTGGTTCGTCTCAATCTCTTAGCCTACATCCACTTCTCCAATCCTAGAAAGGAATTGGGTTTCACTATTCTTCAATAAGAATACAAGAGAGGTTTTGCAAGTTTACCTCAAACTTAGAGTTTATAGTTAACTCCAAACTTTACAATCTTTGAGTTTAAAGCTCACTCAACAACTATCTAACACTTATATGTTGAGTTTAAGGATCACTCAACAAACACTCACAACAAAAAATGTTGAGTTTATAGTTCACTCAACAAACTATATAATGAAATACATTTTTGATGAATAAAAGAGTGAAAGATGAAGAGAAGGTTGTTTACAAATGAAGCTCTTAGTTTTCTGTAGTTGAATCAACCTTCAAATGGCTATTAATGGGTATTTATACCCACAAGTGAAAATATAGCCGTTGCTCCATAAAGTTGAAGTTTGACAGAAAAAAGTAAGGCGTCTCGTGTGAGACCAACCCTGTCTTGTGCGAGACTACTCACAAGAAATTTTCAAAGGCTATATAACGGCTATCTGAATATTTTAATATACTAGCCGTTGAGGCCGTTTTAAAGCATCTCGTGCGAGATGCCTTTGGTCTCGTGCGAGACTTGGCAGTTATGAAGATCAGATGATTAGTCTCGTGCGAGATGAACTCTACTGGGATGAGTTGAAAGTTGGTCTCGTGCGAGATGGATGCTGTCTCGCGCGAGATCGGTTCATTTTCTGAAATTGTGGCTGAAGACTTTTTTGTAGCCACAGATCTTATCTTTCCATAGCCTTTTGAATCACCTTATTTGGACTTATAAATCAAAAGTTATGGCCAAAATACTAACATGTGTGCAGTGCTGAAATTTTGGGCTTCTCGTGAGAAATTGCAATTTGTCTTCAAGAACTTCAATTCTTTTGCAAGTTTAACTTTTTATCTTCACTTGTGATGGTTCATACTTGCTGGAGCTATACTTAAACACTTAAAAAATCATAAGTAACTCACAAGTTCAAGTAAGTTTGTCAAATATTCAAAACCGAGGGATTTTGGCAATCCACGCACAACACAATATCTATTTCTCACTTTTCAATTCTATTTACAACAAATATTCTTTTCCGTAAAATTCAAATCTCACGCTTTTAATAAAAATAAGATTCAAATCTCATTTAAACACAATTTTGCTTTTGCCGTGCCGGTAACATTGCGCTTGTGATTACCGCATTAGTATTTGAAATTCAATAGATATTTGAATCCGACTCGAATACACGTTCGAGTTTCCAACAATTTATTAAAAAACAATAAAAATATTAATTACTTAAAAATAATTATTAAAAATTCAAATTCAGTTGAAATACTTTTGCTTGATATTTATTCAAATCATTTCCGATTTTTATGAATTTCAATATTTATTTCTTACATTACTTTAAATTTTTCTTTCTCAATTTTGTGTCTTTTTTTTACATTTAACTTACTGTTTCTTCCTATTTTGTTGTAATTCATTCATGTCTTCGTTTACTTATATTTTCTCATATTTTTATTTAACCTTTCTTATTATTATTATTTTTTGTCCTAATTACACTGTAGCATTCAATAATTAAGAATTTTACTTTTAAGCTACTTTTGATAAAAATTACCATTTAACTAAATTATTCATTCAATATTCCTCTCATTTGTTTATTTGAAATTTTATATTTCAAACATTCCAATTTTATATTCAATTTTTTTAGTGACCGTTACTATTAAACTATTAATTCAAATTTTCTTCTTTTTTTTGTGTGCAACGATAAATTTTATTTTCCCAATGTGAATTATTGTATTAACTTTATAGTGTTACCGTTGGTGGCTTTAATCATTCAAGAATTTTGAATTTTTCTATAAATTCAAATCATCCTAATTCCACTTCTCACATATTTTCTATCTAAAATTGTTATCCTTCTCTCAATTTCATTTCTTACTATCAAATTTTGATTTTTGATTTCAATTAGAAATGGTGACTTCAGTTAAGTCTGTTTATGTTTTTTGTGGTGCTAGCTCAGGAAAGACTAATACATTTGAAGATGCAGCTAAGCTTTTAGGCGAAGCTCTAGCTAATAGAAAGCTTGGATTAATTTATGGAGGTGGTAATTTAGGTCTGATGGGTGTAGTTACTAGAGCTGCACATAACAGTGGGTGCCATATTTTAGGCGTACTGCCGAAAGCCTTGAATGATAGTGGTTTAGTTGGTACTACTCCCGGAGACAACAAAATATTAGTGGATTCAATGCACGAGCGTAAAGCTACAATGTACGAACATTCGGATGCTTTCATAGCTCTACCTGGTGGCTATGGAACATCAGAAGAGTTTCTTGAAGTGGTAACTTGGGTTCAATTAGGAATTCATAAGAAACCTATTGGCCTTTTAAATGTTGATGGATTTTACGATTTATTTTTGGCTTTTTTAGACTCAATAGCGGAGAAAGGGTTAATGTCAGCCAATTCTCGAAATTTGTTTATTATGGATTTAGATGTAAATTGTTTGTTGGACCATCTAATTAGGGGTGCACATATTAAACCGAAATTCAGTTTTCGAACTAAAACCGAATCGAAAAATCGGTTAACCGAATTTTCAGTTCGGTTATCGGTGTAGAAACCGAACAGAACCGAAACCGAATATATATATATATATATTATAACCCAAAACCCATTTAACCCTAATGCCGCCTCCTCTCTTCTCTTCAACTTCGTATTCTACCTACTGCCTCCTCTTCTTCTACTTCCGACCAGCCCAACCTAACGCCGGCAGCCTCTCTTCTCTTCTTCTTCATCTTCTTCCGTCAGCTTTGCCGTCTTTCTCGCCCTCACCGTGAACCCATCAAACGACCCCATAAGCTCTTTGATTTCGTTCAATTTCGATCAAAGATAGATGCTTTTCTAGTTTCCTCGACTCGATCGATCCATTAAAGAAGCTGGCGTGGACTGATGGAGGAGAAGCCCAACCGCTGCCTTTTCCCGCCGCTGCCTGAAGACGTCCAGTCCCGACCACTCACTGCCTCTGCCGTTTGCATCAGCTAGATGGCTAGTCTGGGTCATAAAGCCAGCGAAGAGCTCCAAAAGATGAGTTCGAAAATTTGATTTTTTGATTTTAATTTTGATGAATTCTGAATAATTGATTAGGCGACGGTGAAGATAATTTATTTTTCAGATTTCTTGATTGATTTTAGTTTTGATTTTTTTTTTGTTGCTTCTTGAATTTGTTTGGAGGTGATTGATTTGTTGTTATTGTTTGAGATTCTAGTCTGTATATATTGAAATCGCCTCATATTTGTTTTCTGGCTACAATGCAAATTTAGGCAAACATAGCAAATTGGAAAATTCGATTTTTCACCGAACCGAACGGTGTGTATTCAGTTTTTGTTCCAAAATTCAGTTTTTGGTTTTTTAAAAAAAATTCGGTTTTACATTCGGTTCTATGATTTCGGTTTGGTTCGATTCACCGAACCGAATTTGTGCACCCCTACATCTAATGGCTCTTAGTCTAATAACCGATCCTAATATAAGTCCGTTAAACTGATCTACTGGTGAGAGCAGTAAAAGAAAAAGATCAGATTAATTATTTGTAGCTTGTTATATTTTTTTTTTACCATTAATAAAAATTTTCTTTTGCATTTATTTATATCTTAGCTTTATTTATTAAATCCCAATAGTTTTTTTTTTTTTTGTCATCTCTAATTTTCCTCTTCTTATTTATGGCTTATTGAGATTTATGTCGTAAATTTTTTTCTTCCTCGATAGTATGCAAAAATATTAATTCAATTCTTAAATATCAACTACCTTAACATTTTACTTAATAAAAATTTTCATCACAATTATTCAATTCAACACAAGTTCTCAAACAGTCATACATTATGCCGTATACATAGTCAAAATTCACGTCATTGCAAAATGACTTATCGCAAGAATTTCATACAAAGCAATTATCAATGCAACAATTTCATTTCGCAAAGTAATTTACAATGTTATTCTTATTTTATCACTACTAGGATTTCAAAAATCCATTTAATACGTATTTTCTATTTTATTTTGTCCTACGCTTTTCAACTTTCTTACTCCGTCTATTCCTATAGTTAACAAAATTCTTACAAACAGTCAATTCAACTGGCTCTTACCAATCAATATTCCTATTATCTCTTAACTCCAACTAATCCATTCCTTTACTCTACGTTATTATTCTTATTGCACAATTGTTTATTCTACACTTTAATACTTTTCTATATTCCTCTACCTATATTCTACCCTATTTCTTATTCACCTTGTTATTTACAGTTCTCCTACTTGGGTTTCCTAATTGGCGTATACTATTTCTTTTGGTCTAACCGTCCAGGAACGACTAAACCAATGCTCTGATAAAAAAAATGTAACACTCCAAATTCGCCTTACGAATAAGACAAACTAAGGTGTCACTTGTGTCCTTTTTCGGTACTTAGAACTTAATTTTTTTATTTATTTTATAAATTACATCACCCCATTACGTCACAATAATTTATTTTACAGTAATTCAGAAACTTCTTTACAATACTCTCAGTATATGCCACGCTAATGCTTTGTCAGATTCGGTTAACACTCCGCTCTATTGGTTCTTTCTTAACTTCTACTTCTGGCACCTACAAGTTAGCAAAAACTAACTTGCTAAGCGTTTCGCTTAGTGGATACTTTACACAAACATTTCAAATATTATATAATAGGAGTTCATGTCAATATAAATATCAGGTAGTGCACAACATAGCATCGTAACATGACATAACATTTATTCACAGCAAGTTGAGTAAAGGTAAAATATCAAACCTGAAAATCTGTCCGTAAAATGATCCTACGCGGATATCCTTTAATTCCCACGCGTCTCGGTAGTTTTGGGTCCTAAAAATAATATTTAAGTATTTTTAATAATTTATATAATTTAATTTGAGTCCTTGAATATTTAAAATTCACTAAATAATTTATTTATTATTCTGTTGGATGAAATTGCATGGAAAAATAAAGTTTAGAGGCTATTTTGTAATATTTTGGACCTATTTGAAAAGCCAAAACTAATTCTGGGGTCAAAACAGAAAATCTGGAGGGACTAAATGGTAAAATACCGAAGTTTTCAGACTAAATCGTGAAAAAGGACCTAAATGTATAGCCAAAGTAACTTGAGGGACCAATTATGAATTCGGAAGGACCTATCTGCACGCGACCAAAACTTCAAGGATCGTTTTGGAACTTTCCCAAAAACTGTGCCGTTTAGCGCAAAACACGGCTGTTCTTTGCATTTCGCTCTAACCGAACCAAGGTTTGATTCAACTCAATCGAACCAGACGGTGAATCAAACCGTCGTCTTCAACCTTTAGACGACACTGTTCATCGCTGCAACTCCCATCTTCCAGTCGACTTTTCTTCATTTTTCGGTGACGGTTGGCGGCAAATTTGGTACTGACGGACTCCTCTCGACAGCGCCGATTGATTGGTGCCCTTATATCGGACGGCTAGTGGCCGGAGGTAGGGGTGCACAAATTCAGTTCAGTTCACCAAACCGAACCGAAAACACTAAACCGATTAAAAACCGAATTTTAAAAATAAAAACCGAAAACCGAACCGATATAATAAAAACCGAATATACACCAAACCGTTTTTCGGTTCGGTTTCGACTTTAAACCGAATTTTCAATCCCCTAAAATTGCAAATTGCGTTCAAATCTCCCTTTCAAGAACAAATTGGCTGCTTATTGAATTTGTTTTATTTTATTAATAAATAAATAAACTAATCCTCAGTTAATTAACAGATAATTAAAAGAAAATCATATATAAGGTTCTTGGAGAAGCAATCACCAGCAAGCAGGCAGGCAAAAAAAATGCAAAAAACAAAGAATTGCAGTTTTAACTTAAGGAAAAATAAATCAAAAAAAAAAAATAAAAAAGAAAAATAAAAATAAAAATAAAAACCTAAACATAACACTTAGCTAATCCTAACACCCACCTAAACCTAACGCCACCCACCTGCTTCACCACGCCAAACCCACCAAATCACCATCCCACTCTTCCTTCTTTACATTACATTCATATCTTCTTTACATAAAATAAAAAATAAAAAAAAAATAACAAAACATATATAAAATCACAAACTCATACAAATCTTATCAACAATATCAATATTTCAACTCATTCAAAATCGCAAAATCAAAAACTAAACAGTATCATCACAAAAGCAAAGAAATGAACCGAAGAAGATGAATAAAAAAAGAAATTTTTGCATCGTTATTCTCTCTTCCAAATTTTCTTCTTTCTTCTACACATCTCAGATCGCCAGATCAGAATGGAGGCCAAGATAGTAAATCAGGAAGGGAGGCCGGCGCTGAGGCAGTGAACCAAGAAGGGAGGTCGGAGGTCGGCGCTGAGGCTTTCCATTTTTGCTGCCGTTTAGGTTTAGATTCAGAGAAATAGATCGGTGAATGGTGGCTATGGTGGATTATTTCGTAGAAATTGTGGTTTCAGAACAAGAGGAAGAGAGAAAGGAATGAGAGGAAGAGAGAAAGGAGGAGGCGGCTTAGTTTGAAATTAGGTTTAGGTTTTAGGAATAAGATATATATATATATATATATATATATGCTGTTTAAAAATTCGGTTCGGTTTTCAAACGAGCAAAACCGAATACGAGCAAAACCGAATACAGAACCGAATTTTTCGGTTTTCTACTTTTATACACCGATAACCGAACCGAAA
>CATIWJ010242269.1:0-15700 GCA_949640765.1 Croton laevigatus | reverse complement strand
AATTCACATTCAACAAATTGCATTAAATGTTAGTTGACCAAATTGCCATCGCTATACTACAGCTGGCTTCAATTTTTTATTTCAGCACTTTGTCAATTTTTGGTTCATCTTCGTGGGCCCTGTAACCCTATATACCATACTTATTAAATTATGCTCTTAATGGATATTATTTTGCAATTCACATTCTATTTTCTGTATAATTACGATTTTTTAAGCACTTAACTTTCATTAACTTGATACTACTCTTCTTTTCTTTGTAACTAAATATAAATATGGATCTATCTGACTGTGTAAGCTCCCCTTTTTATAACTAGTTATGTAGTAATCAAAATAAGAAAGAAATAACCAGCAAACTTAGTAAGTAGTTTGATTTTACTTAAATAAGTTTTGATTTCAAAGTGTTATTTTGTGAACGAAAATGTAGATAAAATATGAACAGACCAACCTAATAATGTTGTGATAAATTAGTATTCACAACATGATTAAGTTCTAATAGCCAATAATAGAAGCTGATGAAGAGCATCCGCCATCTTGATGGCTTCCCAGTCTTCTTGCTCCACCGAACCATGAGACTAGCTTCTAGAGCTATGTGACTCAAAACCAAACAATGGAGTTTTTTTTCACATAGCAGTGGAATTTATATATGAAGGACAAGTTAAAGAATAATGTAATTGTTACATTCTTATTACAATTGAAAACCAAAGAAAAAAGGAAAACACATCATTTCCCCGCCTTCCATTCACACGCCTAACCCCACAAGCAGGAGGAAAATTTTGATTTTTCCCTTCTTCCGTACTAGCATATGTGGTGTTCCAATATGTGCATGTGGACCGATATTAGAGGAACGACGTTTGACTTTTTTAATTCTCCACAAAAGAAATATAATTGCTAGTAGAATCATGCATTAAAAGTATAATTTTTAAGTCTTATGATTCATTTAATTTATGCTTGTAATTTTATTTTAAATGTTAAGAAAACATTTCTTGCTATAAATTTTTACAATATAAAGTTAAAAGATTATTGATATATGAAGCAATTTGCTCTCCAGCAAATGGAATAATTACATAAAAAACGATAATTTAGTAATATTTGTATTTATTTTTCAAAAGATACGCATTAAATGCAATTTTTCGGAGGGTATTTTAATTTTATACAATAGCATCAATTTTGTTGCTCCAGCCGTATAACATTTTTCAACATTAGAAAGGAATGCTGTAATTAATAATGTTAATTTTATTAATGATAATATTAATCTTGACTTGACTATAAAAAGAATATATTTCCTTATTGTAAAATTCATTTTGACCAAACATAAGTTATCTAACTTTTACTATTAAGGCCCTGCCCTAATTGGTTGAGATGTATTTGTCAACTGATGCTTGATAGTAGTAATCACTAATAATAGTTGTTAGTCTTACTTCTTAGATGTGTCAGTTGATTCGCATTGTTTGACAAAAAGTTCAATAGGGATTACTCATAAAATGTAAAATGGCCATTAAAAGTATGATATATAACTTGTAAAAATATGAAAGTAATAATTATTTCAATACAATCACTATAATTTAAACGCAAATCAGTTAAAAGCTAATAGATAAAAAAAAAAAAAGTTAGAAATAAGAGACGATAAAACTATAAATTTAAACAATTAATTATCAAACATTTATCAGATACAAAATAATTATCAATTACGTCGAAAAACTTATTTCTTTTTTTTTTCCTTTAGTTGCCCCCAAGATTTGAACCCAGAACTTTTTGATATTCGATGACTTATCTCACCACCAGGCCAAGCCCTTGGGTTTCGAAGAACTTCTTTCAAAGAAATATATCAAATGCTTCGGAAATTATTGTTTGCATTATTTGTCTTATGTAGCATGCCACTTTCTTTTTCTTGTCTTACCTGTTACCTCTATATTTGAATTTTTGCTCCATTTTAGAACGTTTTATTGAATTAATATATTAAGCTTACAGTAAATGTAAATAAAACAAATTTAAATTATATAGACAATTTTTGAAATGAGTTAACTTATTTTCATTTCATTTCAAAATACAACAAAGAAGAAGAAGAAGAATTATTTTCCTATATGTGTGCTTATTCATAGTTAGTAAAAAACAGCATTTAATTCAATAATTATATGGTTCGCATTTAATTCAGCAATTCCTCGAAAAAAAAAGTTTAAATATTCGGGCAAAAAAAATGTTGACTTTTAAAAAACGGATATGAATAAATTTGTGTTTAATATGATATCTAGTAAAAAATTTTGGCTTAAAAATTGGGCTTAAGACTTGCCTAAAATACATAATAATACATAAAATATGTAACAAAACGTAAAATATGCGTTTTAAAATATGTAAAGTACACATATAAAGTACGTAAAATATGCGGTTAAAACATGTTTTTAAGTTAGAAAAATTACGGATTTAATTCTAAAAGTCGGATAAAATTACAATAAAAAATATGTGTATAATATGCATATAAAATGTCAAGGGCGTTATTAAATGTGTTTAAAAAGGCCAATTTTCAAAATGAAGGAAAGGTGAGTTTAAAACGTAAAAAAATGCGAGTGGAATTTAGTTTGGGTTTAATATATGGATTTACTATAGTTATTATTTCATTTCACCTAGTGGGAAATGTACCAAGTAGATACAAAATTAGGATTGCAGAACGGAAATAAATAAATAAATAAATAAGAGAGAAATGAATGGTCAATTCCAAGAAATAAAAATTGGAAAAAAGAATGATTGAAAAGAAGAACCCTAGCATTTACAGGCAACGGTGTTAAATAAATGAATTATTAGTGTCATGTATTAGATGGTGAGCCCCATACTACTGTTGTAGGAAGTAACCAGGAAGGTACTACTTGCATAGTTTCCATGTTCCAAATAAATAGGGGAATTCAGTTAATGCATTAGGCTTTAAACTATTAAATTTGTTTTTTATGATTTCATTGAAATTATACACACGCACACATACCTCATAAATCCCAAAGGAGTATAAAATTGTCCAAGATTATATAGTAAAAACATATGGAATTAGAAACAATCTTACAAGACTACACCTGAGGAAAGATGAACATATAATACCTACCTAGGTTGAAGTTTATATATTAGTAAGCCATGTTTTTCTTTTCTTTTTTTTTTTGGTATTTTTATATTATTTCCCCATACGTTGAGTCAATTCATATGTTATATTATATATACAGCAATACCAAAAAAGAAAAAAGAGAAGAGAAAAAAAAAGATATATTAATGGGTGTATGTTTATATATATTGAAAATGATTCCTCGTGGCTTATGTGAGGTATTGAGTTGAAACCCCCTCATATTTGCATCCGTTTAAAATTTGGGGGCCAAAATTTTGCCTCCTAAAAGGATTTATCCGATTCAAATGAAGATTAGTTTGGATATAACTATGGCTTAAACGTGCTACCCATAGTTGAGACCTGTACAAAACACCCCGTAGTTAATTAAAAAAAAAGTATACAGAGAAAAGAAAGAGAGCAAACATTATTATTAGAAAAAATTACAATTTTATCTCTGAGTTTTGCCAAAATTCTACAATTTTGTCTCTTTTTTTTTGAAATAGACAATTTTGTTGATACTTTTTACTACTGTTGGACAATATTGCCATTCTATTAAAAAAACTTAAATTTTTCGTTAAATCAGTGCACAAATGACACATTTACCCTTGGTTAGTCAAGTTTTTATTCTTTAATTAATATTTTCTACTTAAATATTAATTATTATATTATTATGAGAAATAAAAAAAAGCAAAAAACATAGAAAACAGAAGACTTGTGGCATCAACTGATGATGCAAATTGAGGAGATGAAGTAGAGGGTCCAGCCAGAGAAGATGACGGTGACGTTGGTAGTACCGCCAAAGCACCAACTTCGCCACATCGATCGAAGATCAAAAACTCCACGGCCAACTCTGCTTCTTCATCTTCTCTTTGGTTTTGCTGGAAAAACTTTAATATAAATGGGATTCAAATTTGATTTTTGGTAAATTCATTGGAATAAATGATCGGAATCTCTAGTAAATAATCGAAATTGCCCAAAATAGCACGATGAAGTTTTGTTGTGGTGATTGCTGTGGGGACGTTCTTGGCTTCGGGATCGGCTATAGGTGACGTCTCTATCACCATCTTTTTCGGCAGATCGTGTTTCAATGTCAGTGACGTGCTTATTCATCTGTTTTCATACTGGATTGTTTGTCTACCTTCTATTTTTTGAGTTTTTGCATTTTTTTATTTTTCAAAATAATATAATAATTAATATATAATTAAAAAATATTATTTAAAAAATAAAAATTTGATTAACCAATGCTTAAATGTGTCATTAAGGTACTGATGTGATGAAAAATTTAACTTTTTTTAATAGATGGACAATATTGTCCTATGACAGTAAAAATTAAAAAAAACAGATTTTGACAAAATTCAGGAATAAAATTGTAATTTTTTATTATTATTATTACTACTATTATTATTGACAAACAAAATTGTGACATGCCTAAGCTAAACGTCAACATTGTCAAAGCTGGGTACTTGGTACCTTTTTTTTATTGTAATTACCAAAATACCAAAACTACCTTATTAAAATGACTTCAACCCTCCCTATTAGCCAATCACAAAGCGACTGTTTACAATTTCGCATTTCACACTGGTCCCACCCATTTTTTTTAATTTTGGCCTAAAGCGCCCACAACAGTCACTATATATCCACCAATCACAACTCACCACCTTTGACCTATTTGTTGTTTTGTTTTTTTTTCCTCTTCTCTGCTCTGTTTCTGTTCTGCTCGGCTCTGCTCTGCACTGCAGTCATTCCTGTTTCAAAGATCCTCTCTTATAATTTCTTTCGTTCTTTGCAAGTATTTACAAAGCAAAGGAGCTGGCACATATTTTGTTTTCATTTCCTTTTTTCACCCACTTCTTTGCTTTTTTAGCCTTTTCCCCTAAAAGGAACAAACAAAAGCATAAATTGCTTCCCACTTCAATCCTCTGTTTTTTCTCTATTGGGTTTTCTTTCTACTTTTAGTAGCCTTTCTTTTGCAATTCATTTCTGCTTTTCTGAATTCTCATTCGGTTTCTGAGAAAAGTTGTGAAATTTATGGTTCCAATTATTGAATTATAGTCTAGTGTAGGGTTTTTATCATATAACTAAGATCTAACCCCTCTTTTTCCTTGAATTTTCTCCTCGGGTTCTGGAAAGTTGGGACTTTTTAGATTCCTCAATTGGTGCTCATGTAAAAAAAGAAAAGGGGGGACTCAGATTCTATTCAAGAAATGCTTTTTTATTTGATTGCTTTTTATTCATAAAATTCTCCACTTCCCTTTGCTACATTTCATTTCCTTTCTGTAATTTTCTCTCTTTCTGAATTTCAAAAGGAGAGAAAAAAAATCTTTAGCATACCCCCTTTATTGTAGCTATAAACTGTATTTGTTCTGTAATAATAACTATGAACCAGGGAGTTGAAATCCTCTCTCCAGGGTCTTATCTTCAGAATTCCAACTGGTTATTTCAAGAAAGCGGAGGTACAAAATGGACAGTTGAGGAAAACAAGCGATTTGAAAATGCTTTGGCTTTATATGACAAAGATGATCCTGATCGGTGGCACAAAGTAGCTTCCATTATTCCGGGAAAGACAGTCGGAGATATAATCAAACATTACAGAGAATTAGAAGAAGATGTTAGCGATATCGAAGCTGGCCTAATCCCAATCCCTGGATATACTTCTGATTCTTTTACATTAGAGTGGGTTAATAATAATTTTAATCAAGGATTTGACGGATTTAATCACTATTATTATACTCCTGGAGGCAAAAGAACCAGTTCTACTCGCCCTTGTGACCAAGAAAGAAAGAAGGGAGTTCCTTGGACTGAGGAGGAGCATAGGTAATAATTTTACATTTCTCTTTCAGTTTAATTAGTATATTGGTCAATGCTAAATGTGTTGTTAGTAACTTAGAATTGCCATACTTATAATAGATCTTTAAAATAGTATTGATGTTCTGTAAATTTATGGCTTTTGTGGTGTATTTTTGTTATAATCGCAGACAATTCTTAATGGGTCTTCAAAAATATGGTAAAGGAGATTGGAGAAACATATCAAGAAACTTTGTTACAACAAGAACACCAACGCAAGTTGCTAGTCATGCTCAAAAGTACTTTATAAGGCAAAACACAGGAGGAAAAGATAAAAGGAGATCCAGTATTCATGACATAACTACAGTCAATTTGGCCGATACGAAATCGCCTTCGTTGGATGATAAGAAATCGTTATCTCCTGATCATTCTACCACCACAACTCTACAATCCCAGTCACAGCCTAAAATGAGTGATATGGCTAAAGGGTTATTGGATTGGAAACCACAAAATGAAGCAGGAACAGCAACTCCAAATGGGATTATGTCCCCTTTTTGTGGGATGCCAAAACTACAAGGACAAAATCTTTTAGGACCAACTCTTCCAGGTTACCAATTTGGGCCTTATAATTTTATTTTTCAGATGCAACCACAATAAGCTAAAAGAGGAGTTTGATTTTTCAAGGTATTGGGCTAATATGTTATCCAACGTGCTGTTGCAGTAATTTGTTTATGCCATATGATGATAATGATGATAGTCTGTGAATATGTGGAGGAGGAGTTGTTTTAGTCCATAGTTATTAGCTTTTTTGGGAGTTTTTACAAAATTATGAGTTAGGTTATGTTGTGATTCCTTATTTAAAACAAAAACCTGAATCATTGAACTTAAAAGAAAAGGTTATTCATGTTGAAAGCTCTCTATCTTTTGATTGGTTATTAATATTTTCCTTCATTTTTGTGTTGTTTGACGATCGATTCGTTTATAATGAGCTTTCTTTTTTAACATTTATTTGTGTTTGTGGAAGTTCATATTAAGAATGATCAGGAGTTGATCATTATTATGGTTTCAAGTACATATATGAGTTGATTCAACCACAACCACACGTTAAAAGCTTAATTTGCTTGCTTTTCTCTTTTCCTAATCACATTACTTAATCTCTTTTCTTCTTAATTATTCATCTAATTCCCTTTTAATAGCATAAGATTTAACATTTGATTCTATTATTTGACTGAATATTGACAATCGAATCTTGACCCAAGCATGAGTCTAAGGGCCACTACTTAAAGCATCTCATGCTTCATTCTCTCTTCTTTTCTACTTTGTTCTGATTAGAGAGGAGGAAAGTTTTCCTTCCTTTTTCTTATTATAATTAGATCAAATGTTTTTTCCGAAAGCTCGCCCGGTCTCCAAGGATTTGTCCCGACCAATTTGGACCCGATTAGCATCGCACATGCACCTAAATTAAATGTTTTTAATTGTTGGTTTTATGTCCTTCAAACTTGATATTATATTGGCGGAGACTTTGATTTATTCATGTACTTTTAATTAGTCATCCACATAATTATGGTTTTATGATTCTTTTATTATGACCTTGTTTGTTGTAATAGGTTCTAACTATTCCTTATCATTTCTGAGAATTTTATAAGCCCCAAAATCTATTATTTTCTGCCAACAAACACCACCTTTGTTAAAGTTCATTTACCATTGCTCCAAAAGTTCTGGAATATTCTTTTGTTATTGTTAGTGATATTTTTCCACTTGCACTTTCATCAAATCAGTTCTTCTAAGTTAGAATATTCCCCTTGCATTGTTTCTTGATCAATTAAACCTCCCTATAAATATAAAAAAAATCTATTGAAAATTTTACTTCTAAGTTTTTTTTTTTTTTTAACAAATTTCCATTCTTCAAAAAGAATTACAAAAATTCAGATACAGTTATAATTATTTGCACAAATGAAAAATATATTCATATAATATTTAATATTGAACTTGAATATGTAACATGTTCCACTCAGTGAATTTGACTATTTGATCTTTTCTTGTGACAATTTTGAACCATTCGACAACTGAATTTTTTGGTGAATTTAACATGATATTCAAAATCAAAACCATACTTGAAATTAATCTTGCTTCTAAGTTTCAAATCCAACTCAACCTTCATTTCAATTATAAGTTTTATTCTAAAAATTTAACAATAAAAGTATTATTTATTTTTTAAAAGGTCAAAGAAAAAAAGTAAGTAAATATTATAGTTTTCTTTTACTTTGACAAGTAAAAGGAAGAATTATCTTCCTAGAAAAAAAGGTATAAGTATCTATACCATATATATATATATATATATACCAAATAAGTTGTTTTAGTGACAATTTATTGTTTGATAAATAATTAATTATTTCAGTAATTTTTTTTCGAGGGCACGTTAAAGGAGTATTTTTAAAAACAAGTTTAGAGGTTAAGTTGTGAAACATTATAAAAAATAAAAAAAAAACCCATATTTTTTTATTGTTAAACTCTTGCCAACTATTTGAAAAACTGTTCTAAAAGATTGTTTATGATTATAACCATAATCTTATTGATATAATATAATGTTTTACAGAATGGATAACAAATTCGCAAGGGTTTATGTGCCTATTATATAAAATTCTATTCAGAGATTTCGTTCATGCTTATGTCCTAATTTATATATACAACAAATAACCAAATTTTTAAAAACTCAAGTCCACCAAGAATTAGAAACCCCTACATCAAATAAACTTAGTCTTAATAATTGTAGTAATAAGGTACTTGAATAAACATGATAGTATATTAGTACTAATTTAGAACGTGTCAATACGTGCAAGCCAATGAATTCTCAAAGTTGTAATTAGATATTTGATTGCATGTTAATTAATTAAGCGTGTGGACAATATAATTATTGAATTTGGCATTGTAAAATAAAATGGACCGCAAACGAAATTCGTGAAGTAATAATTATGAAAAATATCAAATTCAAAGTTGCATTAGGTATTTTTGGGGCTTTAATGTTATGTTTGTTTTTGTTTGGCACTAACATCTTTGTTGTTTATGCAATACTTTGATAAGTGCCCCATTACACTACTGTTTTTGGTCCCCCCACTTTCAACCTCCAATATACAATTACTTTTGTTGTTTTTCTCCTTTTTTTTTCTTAAACAAAATGTCTTTTACTCTCTTTTTTTAAAAATAAAAAAAAATTCCCCTTTTGTTAATGACAATACTGCCCATCTTTTCTTTTCAAAAGGTGTAACTTTTATGCAACTTGCATTTGGGAGCACTTCGGATGATTTATTCTGGTTTTGTCAACCCCTTGTTTTCAATTTAAACGACCTACTCTTTATTTCTTTTATTTTCCTACTTCCCGTAATTTTTAAATTCGATAAAATTTCGGATTTTAACTTTATGATATCTTATATTGCGAGACAAATAAACAACTGTGTTAACTTACTGTTATAATAATATAGTACATGTTCATGTTTCAATATCATATAAGTACTATTTTCTACGGTAAACATGTACTTTCTAATAATAGTAGTTTAAAATAAAAGGGTAGAAAAAGGTTCATTGAATTTAGCTTAATTAATTAAATGGAGATTTCTTTTCCTTTAATTCTTTATTTTCAAGTAGTGCATCATCATTGGCATAGATTATGTATAAAAAATTGGTGTAAGGCTTTATTTTGATCCAATATAACAGAAAAGGAAACCTAATAAATACATGAAGAAAAGGTAGGGAAAATTATTTAATTGTATAGAAACAAAATTCACATATGCATTGCATAATATAGAAGAAAATGATTATACAAACAAAGAATGATGGGTTGCTGTAGCAGCAATTGTATGATGTGTGTGATATATATATATAATAAGAAAAGTAGTTGTTGGGAAATAACAATGCATGCTAAAGTTAATTATATGAACACTGATATGTTTGATTAGAGTAAGCAAATTTAAGCATGAGATTGTTTTTTTTTTCTTGTCTTCCCTTTGGGGATACAAATACAAATAATAATAATAATCTTCTCTCCTGCTATTTTCTTTTTTATGAACCAAATTTCCAATATTTATACAAATCCTTAACTGTCTTCTTTTTTTTTTTTTTTAATTTAACCATCCGGTTTCCCTTCACCAAATCACGAGTGCCGATTCTTATTACTCTAATCTCGAAAAAAGCTCAAAAAAAGCCAAAAGCTTGTTTCCACCCACAGTTGGAATGTTACCTCATAATAAAACAACTAAATTCGGTAAATCACTGGATATTATTAAAATTTAATTTAATATTGCAGCAAAATTTAATGTCACTTCTGGTAGGTATTTGTCCTTTAGAAGCACTATATAAAGCTGTTGGAAATCGACATAAGCTGATTTCAATAAATATATGGTACCAATTACAATAATGTTACTCATAAAAAGGTAATGAAAGCAACTTCTCTTGCTATTATCAATTATTGTTTGGAAAAATAAAGTGCGATATGGCCGAAAATATGAAATTTTTACCTTTCCGTTGTGGCCAATTGTATTTCAAATACCATCAACTCATAAAATAACGTCTTCTTGATTTGACAATGGAATTTTAACATCAATGCTTTCATAAAATATTGGGTTTGAGAAAGATTTCTGTTAGAATTTGCGAAGTTTAGATGCCAAAATGGTAAAATAAAAATGAATCTTTAAGAAGAATATTAACCACATAGAATCCTAAAAATCACTTATATTCTTAAAAAAAAAATCTTACAATTAAAACATCTCTTTTTATAGACGGGTGATTATGCTTTTGCACGTTGATTTCCCTTTGTGTAAAGAGTGGAATTTTAATTCTTCTTTTCCTTCTCTCTTCTCTGCCTTCTTTCTTGGACTCTAATCTTTGGAAGTGGTTTTTTGGAGGCTGCCCCCAGTTGTTTCACCAGTGGTGGCCACCTCTGTGTTCAATTTTCTTTATTTTCTTTGTTATTTGTTAGTTTTTTAGTTTTGGGTTTGTTTGATTTCTGCCATCAGGGTTGTTTTTGTGGGGTTTTAATTCCTAGCCTTGGATCTAGTCTTGATCTAGATCTACAAGGCTGTGCTTTTGTTTTGACCATAGAAAAATTTTCAAGGTTGATACTCAACTCATCTATGGGGTAAAGATGTTTTCTTGGTTAGAAAAGATTAGATCTAGTTTTGTTGTTAAAGATTATCGGTTCGGACTCACTGAAAGACGGTTTGATCGGCGATTTGTGCTCCATCAACTCCGTCGGACTCTTCAATCTCAAGATTAGAATCCTTATATAGGTTTTATGTAATGAAATTCTTGTATAAAAATCAATAAATGTTTGTAATATTTTCTTATCAATGAAATATATCTTTGTCTAAATAAATAAATAAATAAAGAGTCACAATTTTTTATGTGTAAATACATCATTATATAGTGTGATACATGGAACTAAAAAACAATATTAACTTCTAATGTTCTCAGCATTTAATTATTTGAATTAATAACTCACACATTAATTTATCAATTAAAACTTCCAAACTAATAAGCTACTCCTTCCGTAGAATTTATATAGAGAAAGTTTGACTTTTTATTTATGTATTTGACTTCATATTTTGATATCAATTATATCCTATTTTAATATGTGAATCTATTAGCTTCTTCATTTGTATGACATTTTGCTATTAATTGAAAATGATATGTTATTAGCGAATAGTTAATTTCAAAATATGAAGTCAAATAAATACCAACAAAAATCAATTTTTTCTATATAAATTGAACGAAGTGGGTATTTTTCTTTTATTTAAATAAATTAAAATACTTTTTAAAATAAAGTTATACCTACTATGGGTCCCAAGAAAATATTTATATAATTTAATAACATTCTAAATATATTATACAATTTATTGACATAAAAGTCTCAATAAGTTAGATTATTTCAACACGCTGGTTCATCTCAGAAAGTAACTAAAATTTTTGTACATTTCGACACCATCTTTTTGGAAATCCTAAGTGTTAAAAAAAATTGTAAGTTATTTAAAAAATATAGCATATCACACTTTACTTAGAAAATAAACGCTCTATGGGTATGTACTTTAATCTATTTGAGGAGTCTATTAATGTATTGTGGAAGCGTGAAGACCTGAGTTCGAGCTCCATCAAATGCAACAAAAAAACCTCTCATTCTTTGGGTGTATGAGTATGGTGTGTATATCTTTGTGAAAAAAAAAATAGTGGCATATAACGAAGTCACACTAGCATTATTTGGAGCCAGTTTTCATTTTTGATTTGATATGCCAAAATGGAAAACAATGGGATGTTGAAGCTCTTCGAGTGTTGTTCACATAAGGTGAAGCTGAATCTATTCAACGTAATCCATTAGGCAGTGCTATCTAAAATCGAATCAAGTTCCAGCAGAGACCATTTCATACCAATTATGGAATTGGTTGTTGAAGTTAAAGGTGCCGCCAAAAATTAGTAATTTTTATGACGTTTTGCATCTAATATTGTTTCAATTTTACACAATATGATTGCGCGAAAGCTTCTCCCTTATGTTCAATTTGCTACAAAGATGAAGAGAGTCAGTTATATATTGTTACTTGTATTGCCTTTTTACTTGCAGAGACTTGCTTGGGCTAGATTAGGAGATTAATTTTGATTTGATGTGGTTGTGATTGATGCAATGGCCTCTTGTTTTTACAATGATTTTGGTTCATTTGGAAGGAATAAGGTGACTTGGGATGACAAGTACTTTCCTGCACAAGCTCTTGTGTTTCGCACTAACTAGCTAGCGATTGGCAATAAAGAGCACAAGCTTCCAAGAGTGTAAGGATGTTGCAGCCGTGATTCGTGTTTCTCGCTGGTTAGCACTTACCAATAATAATGGGGCGTGCAATATTGGCGCGACTACCAATAACAGGTGTGGTACGACTTGAATTTTGGGAGATGCTAATAATAGAAGTCAAAAGTTGATGATGCTTTGTTTAATGTGTGTGTGAAGCAATGGGTTTACGTGAAGCTATTAGATGGGAAAAAAAGAAGAAGAAGAAGCCTTGCTCTAAATCGCAGGACTTTTTTTTTTTCTCTTTTATACAATTAAATAAAAATTATATAAAATAAAATAAAAAAATCATACTCTACACTGATTTTATACTCTAGAATGGTTGGAAGGGCTAATAAAGAAAGTTGATATGTATATAGTTTTTAGAGTATACTTTTTTTTTTTTAATGATTTTTTCAAGAATATTTAATCTTCTATAGTTGTATATATTATGTTCCACATTGCGCAACCAGTTCCTTTGTGCTTGAATCCCAAACAATTATTGGACAATCTATGATATCGGAGGATACATTGTCGTTTATGAGCATATAATCTGCTTACTATTCTTCTTTTTTCAGATAATTTTGTCGTTCGAATATTTTAGAATGCAAAGTGACTGCTGCTATTTCGTTTATCAATTCTTGAAGCCATTCTTAGGTACGTATAGTTTTGTTTAGTATAGTATCTGTTACTTTGATCAAACTGAGGAGCATTAATTGTTTGTCACATATTGGCGACCACATTCGGAAAGTGAAATTTTCAATACCATTATTTCCTTCATAATTTTCAAACAAATATTTATGATATTATATTAATCTCATTTTTGTTATGGTTTAACATTTTTACATAATCTCATTAAGAACACACCATGCATCACGTGACTAGTTGTTTATAAAAATACTAATAGGAAAAAAGTCTATAAAAATACCATAAAAATATTTTTAAAAATTGGCTTATTTTCACCCAATGTACTAAATTTGGAAGTTGTAATACTTTGATACATAAACTTTAATTTGTAACTCTGATGTACCCAAACTATTAAAAATATAACAATGTCATACCATTTGCTGCAATTGACAATCGAGATTGCTTATGTTCAAGACAGGCTAACATTGTTTTAATGTCTTTTAATCTTCCTATGTGACATGTAGACTAAACAATAATTTATTATTATTTTTATTATTAAAAATTATTTTTTATTCCAAAAAATGAAAATTCAAAAAAATAAAAAATAAAAACCCTAAATATATATATATATTTTATTTTCCTCAATTCTTTTTTCATGAATGGAGTTCTTTTTCCCTTCTGTAGATCTGCAAGTTTATTTACTTGGTCGGGTAATATTGCTGCTTTTGCTAGTTATGCCAACATGCTATAAACAGAATATAAGCAAACTGTAAACATCTTAAAACACACATTGGTTCAATATGTGTTTCAATGCATAGTAATATTAGAACGGTATATGAAAGTGATTGCTTTAATGTGCATTTTAGTTCTCTTTACTTTAGCCTAGAATACGTGCATTGATCATTGATGATTTGATAGTAGCATGTAGACTTGTAAGTAGGAATAAGGCTGCTAGTAATTTTGGCTTCATCATATTTTTAATTCTAGAATTCTGCATGTTTTATGGTCAATTTGGTTTGGTAGGACTGTTGTTGTTAGAGGAGCATCTCCAATGCAACATGTAATTTCTCTTGTTCATATGACACATAAGTAAAATAGAAGACTTTTTTAAAAAATGCTCTCTAATGCTAATGTCAATTTTGGATGTGAAGTTTATGTGGACTTGACATTGTCAATCTCACCTTTTATTTCTAGAAAGCCTTCTAGACAATGTCTACATTTAATGATGTGTTATTATTGGCTAGATTTTAAATTATAATTCTAACAAAAAATAAAAATACAAAATAGAAAGTGTTGCATTAAAAACAAAAATTTTAAATTGGGTATCAATATATTGACTTCTATCCACATCTCTTTTGACACCTTCTATTTTATTTGACACATAAGCAAATAGAAAGTGTTGCATTAGAGATGCTCTAAATCATTTGTTGTAAACGTTTTGATGTGGAATGTATAAACTGCTTTAAATTGGTTGTATACCCTTTGTAAATTTTTTATTGCTAAATAAATCCCATAGGCAAACAGTGTATCAACTATAAAAGTAGGGTAAACTTTTGTACACTAGTTACGTAGCATGCGCACACACTTCTATACGGGAATTGCTAAGCATGTTCCATAAAATAAACTTTTCAATAATTATTTTTATACTTTGGCTTTTAAATGATATTTTGAATCAATAACCCCTTCCTCCGGGTATGCGTGTGTGATGTGTGCTTGTCCATGCATTTGCCCCTGAGAAAAAGAAAAACATAAATCAACAAAAAGTTTGGACAATAGATAGTAGTACCTTTGAGAAATTAATTGATGGAAAAACGCACCACATACAATATCCTGGGAATAGAAAAACCACTTTCTAAAAGCTAATGAGTTTAGAATTGTTGACAATTCAGATTTCTGGGTTTCGGGTATGGAACATTCACTATTAGAATGTTCTAGTAAGTTTGTGAAGGAATCCCACATCGGATAGGAGTAGAGAGATAATAAGATTTATAAGGCTGGGCAATCCTCACCTGTCAACTCGGGTTTTCAGGTGAGTTAGGCCCAGATTCTTAACATGGTATTAGAGCATGTCCTCTCCACCGATGTCGGGATTATGGTTCGAAATGGATGATGATGGCACAAAATGGGGCGCCCATGGTGGGCCTTGCACCTGAAATGGGTGACCTCCTGTAGAGAAACTGCCGATGTCATGCTCCAAATGATGATTCTGGGCATGAGGGGCGTGTGAAGGAATCCCACATCCTATAGGAGTAGGGAGATAATAAGATTTATAAGGCTCCACACAAATATAAAGACTTTTTTGTCAAACCAAATGAAGTACACTGTTCCCTTGCTTGTATAGAGCATGATTCTCACATTCAATACCTATGGCATATTAGACTATGACATATTTCACAAAATAGGCAAAA
>CATIWJ010242243.1:0-21815 GCA_949640765.1 Croton laevigatus | reverse complement strand
CAAGATAAGAATCTTACAATGGGATTATCAGGCAACCTGGGATCAGTAATAACAAAGTTCTTCTCAATTCGCTCAAGAGTGGTAGCAAGATCAATTCCCTTTCTCATTTCCTTCTTCCTCACTTTATCATCCACACTATCTGGCCTCGCATCGTCATCGGTCTCCAGATCATCATCATCATCATCGTCGTCATTATCATCATTAACATTATTAAAAATAGCCTCATCAAAGCTCTCATCATGATCATTTGATTGATTACTTTTTCTCATAAGCCTATACATCATACATACATTATATATCAAAAATAGAAGCTTAATTGTGGAGTAATAGTAAAATATATATATATAATAATAATAATATACCCCATGAAAGAAAGGCGAAGAGATTTTCTTGGTTTCTTTTCTGGTAATTCGCTGATACGCTGCATAGAACTTGATCTTCTATTAGATGGTACATTTTCGGAATTTCGCCTTCCCACAGCTCCTTTTCTGTCTTCTTCAGCACTTGGAGATTTTCTGATGAAGGGACGCTTATTAGATTCACTATTTGCTCGAGGCCTCTTCACTGCTTGAACAAGTTCTGTCACTGAACTTGTTGCGACTTCCTTTTGACGTGCTGCACAAGTTCCATTACATGTTTTTTTACCTTAACTTTACAACTTAAATTCCAAATTACTAAACAAAGTTGAGAAAAGACTAACTATGTCACAATTTTTTATACTACCTCCCTCTCTTCAAGAATTATTAAGATTTTTACTATTCAATCTCATTTTTCCTCTATAATTTTCTTTCCATTCTATCCTAAAAAGTAATAACTCACATTAACCCCCCCATGCACTAAATTACATCATTATAATACAAAAGGCATAATTATCCTAATTTTATAAAAATACCAAAAGTGTCAATTATTTAAAAACGGAATTTTGCCATAAAGCCTTAATAATTCTAGAACCGAGGTAGTATTTGATTTTGTAAAATTTTACTATATAATCGATTTCAATTTATCACTAAATTATGGATCACGATAAATTAAATGAACAAAATCATAGAAGATGAGATTAAAAAAAAAAAAACAGCTCGTTTGAATAATAATTATAAAAAAGAATGTGGAAGGTACCATCATATCGGATCAAAGATTCAGGCAATCCATTAGGACGCAATGTCTTGTCTTTGGACCCCTCTGTGAATTTGCTAACCTCCACTTGCATTCTGCCAAATCACCCACATTACTTTTCTTTTTTTTCTTTTCCTTAATTAAACCAACATTTGTGACATATACCTATATTCATTTATTATTATAAAGAAATACTATTTCCCTTTCTTGTAAAAATAATACTACTAGTACAAAATTTTAATTTTCTGTGAGGTCCGATATAATTATCCATCATTATCAACAGAAATTAAGGACGAAAAAGAAAGTTGTAATTATCTGGATGCAATTTAAAAAAATCTGCTCACTGTGCTTTTTTTTTTTTTTTGGTTTTTTAGGTTTGATAAAAAAAAAAAAAAAAAACCTTATGTATACAAACAATACAAATGTCAAAATTGAGGGTAACATGCTACTTAATGAAAAATACTATCTACACTACTAATAAAATAGAGCATGCTACTTAACGAAAATAATAATACTCCATAAAATATAGAGCATACTATTAGTCTACTTATTTAAGGGAGTATTACTATCTTCGTTTGCTTTTTCTATTTTAATCTTGTCCTTTAGAAAATATCACATTTCTAATAATTAATTTAATTTTTTTAATTTTTACTTTTTATCCTAAAATACAATTAAGGTAAAAAGCTGTTCTAGTATAAAATTTCTAATCATAATCACTTTTTTAATTTTTCTTTAAAAAACATAATAATACTAATTTTGGAACGGAGTCAGTATTAATGTAGTAATAATTCAATCAAAACTTATGGGTGATTTAGTAAATTTGGATTAGCAAATTGTTTCTAAATGGAACATACTTCTACAATTCAAATGAAATTTATTTCATGCATGTGTGCAGTCGGATCTAAGGCAACAATCCTACCCCCACATGGCCACTCAAATGTACCACAACAATAATTAATTTTAGTTCTGTCTTTATGATAAATCCAAGATGAAGATAAAAAATTTAAGAAAATTTAAGAAACTAACCCAATATATTTGAGGACTTTTCCAGATTCATCCTTAATTGGAGCAATTGTAAGAAGGTTCCAAAACGGTGTCCCATCTTTCTTATAATTTAGCAATCTTCCACAGTAAGTATTCCCTTCTTGTAAAGCTTCTCTAATTTTTGCCACATCTTGTGGGTCCGTACCCGACCCTTGTAAAAACCGACTGCAATACATAAAATTTACGGTTTTTACCTGCTGTAATAAAATCTTTCAAAGAAAATTCTAACACATGGTTAAAAAAGAAAAAAAATTACCAATTCCTGCCTACAACTTCTTTGGAAGTGTATCCTGTCATTTTAAAAAAACCTGCACTTGCATACATAATTGGGTTGTCGGGTTTTGTAGCATCCGCTACTACAAATGTCTGTTGAAAAGAGGATAATGCATCTTTTACATCTTCAGATATTCTGGGTATTCCTCTATTTCCTCCTTCATCTTCTGACAATTCTCCAGAGCTCCGAACTGAATTATTCGAATTCCTTCTTGAACTCCCCGTTTTATTAACATTCGGTTCCTCCCCACCCGAAGTCCTCACTCCGACCCCTTGTGGTTTACCCGTTTCATTATCAGTTTTTAGCACCAGACCCCATTCTGCTGCCCTTTTAGCTGCAATGCCAGCTTCTCCTGCGAGTTTTTCAGGTAGTGGTATTGGTTGTGGTGGGCTTGGATCTTTAAGAGCCATCCATGATGTAATTTCTCCGGTCTGGCCCGAGTTGGCAGATGGATCGGACTGTGGGCTTTCATGGGGTTGCTCTTGCTCAACCCAACTTTGCCAAGTGGGGTTAGCCCGAAAGGCTGGATTAATGGGTCGGGTTGCATAGGTGGAAGGATTGAATACTTCTAGAGATCCACGAGAATCTCTAGGCAAAGGAGGTACTGCAAAAGATTGCTTGTTTGAAGATTTAGAAGTGGATTGATCCATTTGTTCTGTAAAATGCATACAAACATTGATTAGTGATTAGTGATAGTTATGAATCAAATATCAAAAGTCTAAAAAAAAGGCTACACGTAAAACAAAATAGTGTAGCTGTGATGGGTAATAATGTAGTGTGGACATGTATAGAACAAACAATATGGTAATAGTTTCACTTTCAGTATGCATAGTGGGGTTAAGAAATGAACTGGAATGGGGACCTTGAATTGATATTTTTTGGACATTAATTTTTGTGGTGAGGAACATGCATAGCTAGTAGTCAAAATGAATTACTATTATTATTAGTAGTCATATTATTTTCAAGCCAATAAAACTTAAAACTTATTTTAAACAAAATACGACAGAACGCAAAAAGTATATATCTTATATTTTGTCGGTTCTATTGAGACTTAGATGTACCAAGTGTTCCTTTACTTTTTATAGAAAACCCTGTTTAAAATTAAAATCATGTTTTGTTACAATTCACAGTTTTACACAACCCAGAATCATGAAGTATAGAGGAGAAATATATGGATATATTTTGTGGGATTGGGATCGGAAATTTGAACCTTGCTCTATTACAAAATTATAATAAATGCAATTACGCTAGACTATAATTATATATTGACTCGTTAATGGAGGAAATTTTAAATATCTATATATATATATATATATATATATATATATAGATATTTAAAATAGAAGCTTTATGCTTGTTAATGGTCGTTAGCTCATTAATTAATAATAGAGCTGACCACACAACACAACTCTTTATTGAGAGTGAGTGAAAATGAAAACTACCTAAAAGGAAAACAAAAAAGTTTTGAATTTAGGAAAATATGTAGCGATTTACAACCACACATGAAAGAAAAGTTAGCAGCCTAGACGGAAAAGCTAAAAAAAAAATCTACACAAACTCATATGCTTTTAGCACATCTGGGATCAAACTTCAAGAAATAAATAATAAATTAGTTGAGCCGATGCAAAATTAAGTGACAAGTTAAATTAAACAAAAGAAATCAAGATTCTAAATAATTAATTAAGAGAAAAATTAGGGGGGTATTAAGAAAGTACCTTAATTAATTAATTAAGCTGAAGATATGTCTGTGGTGATGATGGAGTGAGGAGCAGCATATATAATATATGTTGTGAAAAGAAATGGAAGGGAAGAACAGACGAGAAGATAAGATATGGAACAGAAATAACTTTTGATTAAAGAAAGAAAGAAGTGGGAAAAGATCTGAAATTCGCCATCCTTTTACAACTAAACTCACATGGCTGCATCTCGAATCCCTATAACAAATGAATGGTTGCTATCTGTCTGTAAATGTAAAAGCAAATGAAAGAAAGCAGAATTATGAAAGAAAAAAAGAAAGAAAGAAAGAAGTGAATATGGTGATCACGTTGGAAGTTTGAGAGTGTACCAACCCGAGAGTTGGCAGATACTACTGCTACTTCTGTCTTTCTGTCTCACTATTGGCTTATATTTTTATTTTGGGAGATAAGACTATCACTATTATTACAACATTAAAAAAAATATCTTTTATCTTTTCGTTCAAATTTTTCGTTTTCCTTCTTTTGTTGTCAGGTGATTTGTATCACTGTCCACCTTTTCTCTACGAGTTATGTATTAATGAACCTATCCTTAAGAGTTGGAGCCATTTTACATCTAAACTAATTTTGATTGGGAGCGGGATGGTGGTCCAGCAGAAGCGATGGTGTGTTAATTTATGTGCGTGTGTAAATGCCTATGTAAAAAAAAAAAAGAAAAAAACTAATTTTGATTAATGGAAGTGAAAATGAAAATAGATTTCGAATTTAAACACCCCAAGCTAAGCTTATATCCCAAGCTAATATTGTCTACGATATATTCTTTTTAAGGGATAAATACTTTCGGACCCATTTATACGCTAATATTCTTTTAGGTTCTCATATTTTAGAAAGAGTGCTTTTGAGTCTACGAAATTTCGTACCATATCCAACTCTCAAATAGTTGATTTCATAGTTGAAGACATGAGGAAATTAATTTCTACTGTTTGCATGGGAAATTTAAATTAATTATTTAATTAAGTTAATTAGCTAATTAAAATATATTAACTCATTAAATTAAATAAATAGTCAGTTAAAATATTTATTAATTATTTAAATAATATTTTGATCTAATTATCATATTAAATAAATTATATGATAATATCAAAAAGATAAAACCAATAAGGAATACCAAGTGGACCAATCAAATCATTTCACTTGGTATGCCGAAAGAAAATCAAGTTCCAAAACTCTAGCAAATCGAAGATGAAACCTTTTCTCCAAATTCAAAAACTCATCCGACAATCATCAACCAAGTTTGTCAATATAGTTGAAGAGTAAATCTCCGACACTTGGATTATCATCAAAAGTGTTTGAACATAGATTTGAGATTAAATCATCGTGACCCTCACTCTATATTCAAGATACAAATCAAGCTCTTTTTACAATTTGAAGATGTGAGCTCTCCTTGTCCAACGATCTTCATCAAAAGTTCCCCACAAAGATTTAAGATTAAGTTCGTGCAACACTCATTTCATGTTCGTGATATAAAAGACAAAAATCAAGCTCCAAAGTCCTGTCAAATTAAACTCCCGAAGGCTTCTATCAAATTCAAAGATCGAAGCCCTTCGAACTTCAAGTCAAGGTCAAATAAAGAATAAGTACCGACCTTAGAGTGTTTTCATCAATGATTCAAGAACAAGTCTTCGACCCTTGAATTGTCATCCAAACTTGTTCAACAATAATTGAAGATCACGTATCTAAAAACACTTGAGTTATCTTTAAGTCATATTTCAATTCCCCTTGATAAGACATTTCCGTTGATGATTTCCTTGCTATTGATCTATCGTTGAAGAAGAAGATGGGTGTTGGTAAAGGAAGAGAGAAACAAATGCGAAGTTCAAACTTCCGATTAGTTTTTTAAGGCTTTCCGGTGATGGTCTGACAGAATTAAGGGTACCATGAGACCCACCCTAGTGAAGGCTAGCAACGATGGTCTAAAAAAATATAGTATGGTCTGAAAAATTACATTTTGACCCTTAAATAATGCATGTGTTTCATGAACAATTTTTCGGCATACGAGATGTCAATGTATTAAAAAAATTGAAACGTGAGGTGTTAAATTATGTATTTGCAATTATTATGTTATCATTCAGAAAATTGTACAAATGTTAGGTGTCAATGTCAATCTATAAATTGGACCATTTAGATATATATTGGACCATTTAGAAACTGAGTTAGATTAATAATGAGAATTTTTAAATTTCAAAATTAAATAACTAAATATTCATTTTAAAAATTATAATGTTAAATTTATTATTTTAGTTAGTTGTTATGATTTTTATTACTTTATAAATAAATTTAGCAATGAATATATAAAATGACATTATTAAATTTAAAATTGTTTAAATTAATCAATTTTGTCCCAGTATAAGGGACAATTGAAAAAAAAAATTTTAAAATAGGTAAGTTGAATATCATATACAAATTAGGGATGGATTCAACATTTAGCCGAAATAAAAAAAAAATGAAAAATAAAACTGGGAGTGATATTTTTTATTTTTTAACAGAGATAAAACTGGGAGTTTTTGGTTCTATGAAATCCGGTTCGATATAACTGCGTAAGCCAGAAGAAAGAGTGATCTTATCTGTTTACGGCTGTGGTACGTCACATCTGGCAGTCTCTCTCCGACAAAAACAGGATAGCAAACCCCTAAGAGGTCCCACTAATTCTCTTGGGACAGCCACAGCTCCAGGAAAAGTAAATGGAAACCATGCACCCCGTCTCCACATAACCAAGTTTCCCACCCAACAACAAGCGTAAAAAGTAAAAAAACCTAAAAATAAAAAAAAATAAACAACACGTAAAAGCTTTCTTGTGATTAAAATTTTTGGACAGATAGTTTCTAGACGAGTTTTGCAAAAAGACTTAAGCGAGCTCACGAGCCACATTTCGAATAGGCTTTTTGTGCTGAGTTTTGAACGTATTATTAAATATCACCGAACCAAGTTTGAGCTTGTTATTGTTCTACTCGTTTACCATCCTACTAGCGCAAGGTTCTAGTAAAACTCCCGAAAGTTTAACACGCTAGTCAAAAAATAAGTATTTCCCTTATCAAATAAATAAATATTTTTTATTTTTACTCTAAACATTAATTGTGTTACAATTTTTAATAAATTTTTCTTTTTTATAAAAGTAACAAACAACTTACTAAATAATTTTTCAATTAAAATACATTATTATTTTTTTTAATAACGAAGAAATAAAAGTGAGACTTATTTGTTGCTAAGTAACAATTTCAATATAACTTTGTAACTTATAACAATTTCAGCATAATTGTAATTTCGTAACTAGAGCAACACAGATCTCCAAATTTGTAATAATTTTAGCAATTTTTTAATTTAAAATTTATATCTATTCAAGTATAGTTAATTAATCTATTAGGGTTTAAATAATCCTAATGACCCAAACTGATACCGACCCATTGAATTGTACCAAGGTTTAGCTTGGTTCGGTCTAGTTGTAGGGTCGGGTCCTAATGCTATTACTTTCCTTTCATGCACCACTGGTAGCTTTGCTCTCCCCAAAACAAATTTTTCTTCAGTCCAATGGTTGCCTAAAATAGAAACTGTGAATAGATGGCAAATTTTGGTTGTGAATTTATATGGAAAATTTTAGTTTATTCCCTAGCCAAAGGAAGAATATAAATTAGATCAGGCAAATTACAATTTAGCCCTTGAAATTTTTTTTTAAATGATGCAAACAAATAGTACCAATTCCAGTAAAAATCATTCAAATACCTATAGGGTAGTTAACTATACATGGTTAAATATAAATTTTAAATTAATCATTCGTTCTGAAAAAATGCTGAAATTGTTACAAATTTAAAAATTTGTGATGTTTTTATTATAAAATTAAAATTATGCTAAAATTGTTACAAAGGAGTTATTGAAGTAATTGACAAATAGATTCGTTAATTATTAACCAGAACCCTTTTTTCACTTGGAATCCGTGTCATTCGCTATAGATAGAAGGTTCTCCATGTCAAGCTGAGTGCGTTTAGAATAACTACTTCTTAGTAGAAGTCAGTTATCAAACTGGAGTAATAGGCAGTTGTTGAGATGAGATGTGATAGGTAGTTACGGAAAGTGATCAATTACAGTTACCGAATTGAGTAATTGGCATTTACTAAGATGAGATATTATCGGCAGCTACGGAAAGTGATCAGTTATCAAGCTGAGTAATAAGCAACAACTGCAATGGATGTGAAGAGTAGGTATGAGAAGTCTTCGGTTACCAAAGCTAGGAGTGTGTCCTTATCTTAAAGACATGGTGAAAAGTTGTTGAGTAGTGATCGTATAGTTACTATTGAGGCTTAGCTATGAAATAGAAGTTCGTAAAACAAAATTAAGCCCCTCCAATCTGATCAACCACAAAAAACAAACAATCAAACTTAAACACATGTAATCAAATTTCCTTAAGCCGATCCTAAAGAATTTAATACATCATTGCAATTTAATATATCTTGTTGATCATGTCCAAGGTGTATTATTATTGCATTTTTATTAACTTAATTATTTGGTCTACTTTGTCGGAGTAGTTGAGTCTAAAACTTACTTCTACTTTATTGATTCTGATCGAAGTAGCCTAAGCACCCAAAAATTGCTTGCTTCATTGTTGATTCTGTACGAGCAAAATACATCCATCCTCTAGTAAATACTTTCTGTTGATTCACTTAGGAAAGCTATTATCTTCAAACTTGTCAAATTGTCTTCGTTGATTCCGTTCGAGATAACTTTGCAATTATCACTTACGCAAACACTTCAACCATAGAATAACTTTTCACTGATTCTGTCCAGAAATGCATTTTACGAACTTGTCACTTTATCATTTTCTGTCTAGGGTAACTTGACACTTACGACTCACTAAATTATCTCATCTATTCAATACCAAATTTGTTTAGTTATTTTTGTTGTTTTTCTGGGATAACTTAGTATTTATATAACTCAGTGGATTATCTATAGATATTTATTTAATTATAACTAATTAATAATTATCATTTTTTTTTAATATGACTTATAATTAAAGGGAAGTTGAAACATTTTTTAAACTAACTTAACAACATTTATCATTTAATGATTATACTGATTTATTATTAAATTTTTTTTTTTAGGGAAAAAAACCAGATTATCCCCAAGTATTTGAAAGCTAATATTATGACATGTAATTCTTTCATTCTTCATTCCTTAAAAACTATAGATATATTAAAAATTCCTTTAGCTCCAAATTATCATATAATGGAATCGTCATATAATTGAGAACTTCAAATGGCTATTATTAACAGCTGATTTGAGAACTCATGAAACATCTGCACCAAAATTGTCGTACAGAAGACAATTGCCCGATAGAAGACAATTTCGGGTTGCATATAAACAATTAAATAAAATGCCCTTTAAACAAACTTTCAAAAACACTCACCAAATTGGTGATAAATTGTAGTTAAGTTGAGAGGACTGAAAGAGAAAACCTTCATAAAAGGTGAGAAGACCGTTAGACCTACATTGGTAAACTTTTGAATGCTTAAATACTTTTAAGTACTTTAATTCTAAGTTATATCCTAACAACTTATCTAAAGATTAATTTCATTTAACAAAAAATTTGAAGCCGTGTTTTTCAAAATTTAATTGCCTTTAGCGTTGGTGGTGAACCTACATGCAAGAATGTTACCCATACGTGAGTTCATGGTCATGTTTTGGCCTTTTAAATAGCAAGTATTGAAAGAATTGTCTGCAAAAAAAGGGAAGAAATATAAGAATTATGGAAGCAAAATTGTTATAGTTGGCGAAAGAGGGTATGATATAATTTGCATAAAGCTTTAATAAACTGGAATCTACTAGATACCATGATGCAACAGTACTTGTTTTCATGGGCGGACCTACCTTAGGTTTATGGTAGGCGTCCACCCACACTGCCTTAATAAACTGGAAATAGCATGTTGATGTAATATAATGAGTTGGTGAAGCTTTTGGTAAGATAAACAAAGTGTTATAGTTTGATTCCCACCATTTCACATATCATTTGATTTTTTTTATACATATTTTTAACAAAAATATTTTATTATATATTTAATTCATATATATATATATATATATATATATATATATAGTATTTTAATGTTTTATTAAAAAATTATAAATTTTATAATGTTATTTAAAAAATATTTATAAATAAAATTTTGAATATAAATTTTATTTTTATTTATTTTTAATAACTTAACTTTATTTTTATGGTTAATCTAACTAATGTAAATAATAGAATAAAATTTAAATTTTTTATATTTTTAATAAATTATTTTTTATCCACCCTCACATAAATTTCTTGGTTCGCCGTGCTTGTTTCCTTCCTTTACTCTTTTTGTTTTTTGGAATCAGAATAGCTCCATACTATTGGCGACTTCTCTTTTAGGATAGCTTACAAATATTATTAACAAAAGTGGCAAAATTAAGCAAGTAAATGTTAGTTTAAAGTTTAAGTGGCAAAACCGAGTTCCAAAGTGGTAAGGACTTCCAATTTACTTAGAGTAGTCTCAATTTCGAGTCTTATCTCTGCAGCTATCCCTATTTGGAAATTCAAGTGGAAACCAGGTGGGCTTTAAAAAAATCAATTTTTACCATCTTACAAGAACTGCAATGGAATAGCCTAAAGAATTTATGAATTGAGTAGGCGTTAACAGAGATTAGAAGTCGTGATGTGTAAAAAGAGATTGGACTAGATTTAATCAGACTTAGGCTTACATATGTTAAAAGGCTAATACTAACTGATTAGGTGAGTTAGCTTGTAGCTTGTACTCTTATAAGTCAAGATGGTATTGTGTTTTTAATTAATATGGATTTCTAATACTCCCCCTCAATTGCAACAAGACTGGACTTGATTTGGTTGATACTTGACCTTGAATTGAAATTTGGCTTCTTGGCTTTTTAACGTAGCGGTAACTCTGTGAGGCTGATTTTTTATGCCCGCGCCAAACCTACTTTGTCGCTACTTTGTTGATGGTTTTTTTTTTCCCAATTTGCAGCAGGGATGACCTCCTCTAATACCAAGAAAAAAATAGCAAAACAAACAAAGGGAAACTAAAAAATAAATAATACAGTATAAACCGTTTATTAAAGCTATGGAAAATAGGGAAGAAGAAACTGTTATTTCTAACTTAAATTAAATTGAAAGCAAATACATAAATTATGTAGGCTGACGGATAAATGTAGAATTTAAAATAACCCTAAACTAATAACAAATAATTAAGATACACTTAATAATAATACCACTAATCTTTTATTCATATCTCTAAACTATTAATATTTATCTCTAATATCCTCCCGCAAACTAAAACGAGGTTAAAGGCTTAGTTTGTTGTTAAGCTTCTGTTTGTGTGATTATTGATTCTTCCAAAGGATCGAAAATGCTTGAAAAAAAAATAAAAATCAATTCATTGATAAGCCCACGACTTTCTTGAAATCAACCGGACGTTTGTCATTGGTGTAGTTCTGAATTGTTTGATGGTGTGACACCATATGTGGTAACAAGATTTTTTTTTTTTTTTTTTTGTTCTCTACATAACAAAATTGTGAGATTGAGATGTTTGCTTATCCTCTTCACAACAGAATTGTGTTGTATGAGATTGAAGATTTGTGTTTAGAAGAAAACCACTTGGAAGTGTGATATGATTTTTGGTTTGGGATTATGAAGGAAAAACGAATTGCCCAAAGTAAAACAAAGTAACAAGTGAATCTGGTAACAGAAAGCCAAAAGCAAATGAAAAGTTAAGAGAACTAACAGGGAAAAAAAAAAAAGAATCGGAATGACGGAAAAAAAAAGCGTTTTATGATCGAAAATCACAAAATGAAATAGAATTTCGGATTGAAAGTAATTTGCCATGTTACTAAAATGATTCATAGATTTGGTGCAAAAAAGAATTGGATTAGGTTTAATCGGGCTTGCGTTTATTGATGTTAAAAGGCTAATACTGACCGATTAGGTTAATTTGTACTCTTATAAGTCAAAATGATATTGTATTTTTTTATCGATATGGATTTCTAATATAGTCTTCATATCCTGTTAAATAGACAAGAAGGGTAATGATTCAACATATAATATTGTGAGTTTTTTTCACAATTATCAACTGCTCACGCGTCTTCTAATAAAAATTACATAATTTACATTCATTTAATGCCTAATTAACTACTTTCATATAAATGGAAAAGAAAAACACTTGTGGTGCCTAATTCAATAGGTTTCCTATACCAATTTCATGATGAATTTTTATCATTCAAGTTGATAATTTATGAGAAGGAAAAAAGGCATAGAGGTCTATTTCAATTTACAATGACATTTGGTACATACATAAAACCTAACAACATATTACAGATAAGATAATGTTAGAAGGATGATGGGGACAATTGCAATTTGGGTTAAAGGCTTTTGTGGATAGATACTTACTGTGATTGAACCCATAGATGAAGAAGAAACCAAAAAGAAGCTATTTGAAGGAAATCCGTGTTGAAAGCTGATCACTCTTACTCTCCCCACTTTGATTTGGACTTAACAATAAGCAAATTGGCCTTTTTTTGGACAATAAGCTTATTCCCTCTTATCTTTGTGTAAAGCCATTGCATTTCGTAAATAATATCTCTAGTTCATTAATTAATAAATTTTTAAAAACTACTTCTTTTGATATTATTTAATAAATTTGACGAACAAGCTGATGTCTCTTATTTATTTTTAAAATTCTACCGCCTCCGTATTTTGTTATTCTTTACATTTCAAACAGCGTGATTAGATTCAAGTTTGGTGTTTATAGTTTGATGGGTTGGGTTAAGTAGATTAAAATATTCTTTATATATAACTAAACTAAAGTAATCATATTTTATAACTAACCTAAATATATTTTAATCTACCTAACTCAACCCATCAAACTATCAACACCAAATTTGAATCTAATCATGCTGTTTGAAATATAAAGCATCAAAAAATACGAAGCAGTAGTTCATTAATTAATAAATTTTTAAAAATTACTAATAAGAATGAATTTAAATTTTATGATAAGATCAAATGCTTTCAGTTGTAGAGTATAAGAAACTAATAACACAATATAAATATATAATGAACTTTTTTATTCGTTAAATCATAAGAATTTTTGTAAAATTCATTAAATCGTGAATTTTACGTTAGGGAAAAATTTTTACACGATTTAACGAATTCTCCGTTTAATAACACGCATCATTTTTTTCAAAACTTATTCCTTTTCTGTCTGCCTTATTCCTAAATCTAAACCTAACTCCTCTTCTTCTCATTCTCTCCTCTAGCCACCGCTCTTCTCACAACTGGTCTCTCTGTTTTGTCTTTGGTTCTCCTTTTCCACTCTTTCTTCTTTTCTCTTCAGTTCGCGTTCCTCTTTTTCTCTCCTCCATTTGCGTTTCTCTCTCAATTCGAATATATTTTGTGCTATGCTACTGCGTGCTTGTGAGTGTGAACACCTTTCCCTTCCACTATCTTCACTGATCACCAGCGACAATTACGATCCTTCTGCTAGAACTTGTGGCCCGCTACCATTCACTGATTATTAAAAGAGGTTAGATTAAATTTGTTTTTAAAATTTCAATTCTAGATTTCAGGCTTTCAATGTTCAGTTTTGGGACTCCAATTGCAATTGCAATTTGCAATTAGCTGAAATTTTATAGTGAATCATATAAGATTCGAAACCTGTTTCTTTCATAGGGATAGGCGTCTCTAGAATGACATCTTTGAGCGAAGGTCCTACTATTTTTAAATTAACCTCCGAAAGCTAGAAGGTAAGGATGATAACCTTTGTTTTTATGATATTCTTAGGAATATTTTTTTAGCCCAGACATATGAATACAGTTCTACCATTTCCATGTTCAAATAGAGAATATAAATTCCATTATAAATGTTAAATTCCGTTATAAACATTAAATTTCGTTAAAAACGTTAAATTCGTTAAATTCGGTTAATTGGAGAATTCGTAAGAATTATTTAATTCGTTAAACCGTTCAAAAAAAATAAATTTTTTTTTATTTGGCGAAGATTTTTGAAAAATTTTTTATGTTTTAACGAATAAACACCCTGTATGTGAGTGTAAATAATTTTTTAAATCTAATTATAGCATCCAAAATAATTTTAATAATTAGTTATCTATTAGATAAAATTTACATCTAAATATAAGAGTGAATTTAAGTAGTTAATTTTGGCCCCATACGAAACAATCCTGGCTCCGTTACTGATTTTAATGTGGAATGGCGGACTTAGAATAATTTTTATATGGGTCAAAATTAAATAATCACATAAACTTGAACATTTTAAAAAGAAAAAATTTTTGTGTGTTCAAAAATAAAATTTCTTACAAATTTTAGGGACTTATGAGAAAAAGTGGGGCCACTTGACCCACATTTATCCATATAGGTCCGCAACTAAACATGAATATTGTATAGCAAACTCTCCAAAAATAAAAGGTCTGCTAGATTATCTATTGACACGTCTGTTTGAAGATCAAATAAATATTTGCATTGGAGACCTTTTTTAAATTTCTTTTCATTTTTATGAATTTGCAATCAAATAAAAGTAATACATTGGAGATGCTGTAATTTTTACTTTTTGTTTAAATTATTATTATGAATCTAATTTTAACAAACAAGAATTTGCAACCCAAGTATGACATCTAGCAGGCAATCGAAAAGATAAATAAATTTCTGTTTATGCATCAGTGTTAAGAATCTGGACCTAACTCACCTGAAAATCCGAGTTGACAGGTGAGGATTGCCCAGCCTTATAAATCTTATTAAGATCGGCAGTTTCTCTGCAGGAGGTCACCTAGTACGGGTGTAGAGGCCCATCACGGGCCGCCCATTTCGGGCCATCATCGTCCATTTCGGACCATTGTCCCGATATCGGTAGAGAGGACAAGCTCTGATACCATGTTAAGAATTTGGACCTAATTCACTTGAAAACCCGAGTTGACAAATGAGGATTGCCCAGCCTTATAAATCTTATTAAGACCCTACTCCTTTCCTATGTGGGATTCTTTCAATCAGTGTATTCATTAAGGAAAATTAAACCTAATAGCTCTTTTCATTTTAAAAAATAACATGCAAATTTAATAATTAGTAAAATAGTATTTTTTTTTTCATTTTTCTTTTTTATATTATTATTATTATTATTATTATTTAAAAAAAATTAAAAAATTTATAAAAAAATGAATTACACAAAATGGTTAACATATATTGACAAAATGATCATATCGACATATATTAACTGATATTGACAATACTAACTTATAAAAAAATTCAATAAACTTCAATAACAATGAATAGCAACCAGTAAAAATCAATATATGTTAATATAAGTATTATAAATATGACTATTTTGTGCATTCAATATTGTCAATATCAGTCAATATGATCATTTTATACAATCAATATTGTCAATAACTGTTAACATATATTAAGATGGCTATTTTATGTAATCCAGTTTTTTTTTAATTTTTTAACAAATGGGTAGTTTTGGATTTTTAAAAATTTGTAGGCCTAAAGTGCTATTTTTTTAATTTTAAAAGTCAAAGCACTATTTTTTCAAAAGAAATTAGTATTTTGTGTTGTTCCACCAACACATGATTATATAAGGAAAAAAAAATCTCCACCAACACTTGAAGCAGACCCATAACATAAGGTAATCTCGTAATCCTCTCTCTGTTTTAATTTCTAGTCTTGTTTTAGTGCGAAGTTCTGATATGTCTTCATGAAATTTCGCTTCTGGTTTCCTTTTTGCTTTGACGATGAACTTGAAACTTAGGTGATGCCTCTGTTATATTCTGTTTAGATTGCACGTTTTATTTTTTTTTTGTCCTGAAATCTTCCTATTTTTATGTTTGGATTCAAAGTTTAGTTTTGAAATTAATTAATGTTTGCCCTTTAATTATACAGTCCTGTTTTCTGATGTGGTTGGTTTTGTTGTTCTATTTTTATTGGTGAAATTGCTCGTCTTGGTGTTGATTTTAGGATTCACTTGAAATCAGTAGAAAACTTGGTTCTGCAACTCAGGTATGCTTAGTTTATATAGTTGCAGGTGATTGTATACGCGTATCTTCAAGTGTATGTGGTTTACTTGTGTTTTTGACTTAATTTTTCATTTTTCTTTTATAGTTCAGCTCTTATCCATTGGAAGCGAGAAAGGTATTTTTGCAGTATTTGTCAAAGAGGGATATCCACTTTTGATTATCAAAGGAAGCAAGCATTTTCCTGTGAAGGATCAGCTTCAATTCAAGAGCAATTAGCTTAAACTTAAGTTTCTTTCTTTTTTTTTTCTGTTACAATTGATTAACTTATATTCTATACTTATTCATTATTCAATTATTGTTTCATGTAAGTCATTTTTTTATTTGATTTTTGAACAATTCCTTTCAAGTTAGCAGGTTGAATGCATTAAGAGAAATGCATTTGTGTTGTAACGTATCAGGTTATGTGGGTCGGGTCGTTTCGGGTCAACATGAAACTTAGGGTTAAATGGGTTCAGGTTGACCTATTTATGCAAAAAAAATTGAAAAAAAAAAAAACCTTAACAGATCAGGTCAACCCTAACCCGAAGCAGATCAGGTTAGGGTTGGGGGTTGTTCAACCCGAACACGAACCCGACCTGTTTGACCTGTTTGACACCCCTCTCCAGTCCACTGGTTAATCTTCACGTTGAAAATTATTGATTATCATTTTTTTTGGAATTTCACCCAAATTCTGATGGCTGCCGATTAACTTGGATTCGAATACTCAGACAATTATTAAGGATGCGTAATTAATTATTGTTAACAACATTACTTATACACTAAATCCAAAAATACATTAATAAATAAGTCCAAATATTAATTGAGCTAAACTAATCTAATCTCCGCCAACGTTAATACCAACAATTAATAGATTGTTATCATATTCAGACATTGAAATTTCAAAAAAAAAAAAAAATTGACATCTAAAGACAATTAAAGCATATTTTAGAATTTCCCTAAAAAAACTACAGTATATAAATAAAAAATAAAACTCATTTTAATTGCTTAAGATCCGAAGAATTCTCAGCCTACTCTAATCTTGTCACCATGTCCATGGATGGAAATTAGCAGAAACAAAAAAAGGAAAACAAACAAAACAAAACAAAATCAAGAAGAAGAAGAAGAAGAAGAAGAAGAAGAAAATGACTTCTACACAGCAAAGGTTGCCACAAACAATCTTCAGAAAGACAATAATATGGACGTTTATAATTCTTGGGATGCTTTACATTGTGTACTCATCCCATCTTCTTTTAAACAAAGATCGGCAATGCATAACCCACGAAGATAATCTTGCATTCTTTAACAACATCACCAAATCAATCCACATTAATGAGCAACAGCAACTTCAAGACTCTTTAGACCCCATTTTGCTTCCCCAGAAGTCTCAAACTTACAGCACTGATCTCAGCCACATTGTTTTTGGCATTGCTGCGTCCGCAAATCTATGGGAGAAAAGAAAAGAATATGTTAAGATTTGGTGGAGGCCTAAAGAGACTAGAGGGGTTGTTTGGATTGATAAAAGGGTGAGAATCAGAAAAAATGAAGGGTTACCTGAAATTAGAGTTTCTGCAAATACATCCAGCTTTAAGTACACTAACAGGCAAGGGGATAGATCTGCAATCAGGATTTCAAGGGTTATTTCTGAGACATTAAGGCTTGGATTAAAAGATGTGCGGTGGTTCGTAATGGGAGATGATGACACTGTTTTTATTGTTGACAATGTGGTTAGAATTCTTTCCAAATTTGATCACAGGCAATTCTATTATGTTGGTAGCTCTTCTGAGAGTCATCTTCAGAATATATATTTCTCCTATAATATGGCATATGGAGGGGGTGGATTTGCGATAAGCTACCCATTAGCGCTGGAATTGGCCAAGATGCAAGATCTGTGCATCCAGAGATATCCTGGATTGTATGGAAGTGATTCTAGAATTCAGGCTTGCATGTCAGAGATGGGAGTGCCACTCACCAAGGAAACAGGGTTTCATCAGGTAATATTTTGGCCATATTTCATAAAATCAGCAGCAATTAGACAATAACATATAATGTAACATGACACATACATTTTCTATCTACTCTATATGGTACAGAAAACTCTAAAAAAATATGTCAAACAGGGTTCGCGGCTAATGTTTATAAATGTAAGATTGGCTAATAGGTGATGCTTACTTGTTTTTTATGCAGTATGATGTATATGGAGACCTATTAGGTCTTCTAGGAGCACATCCCGTGACTCCATTAGCATCAATACATCACCTAGATGTAGTTGAGCCAGTGTTTCCTGGTATGAGTAGAGTTAAAGCTATGCAGCACCTATTCAAAACTGTCCAGCTCGACTCAGCCAGCATAATGCAGCAATCCATCTGCTACGACACCAAAAGGTACTGGTCGATCTCGGTCTCTTGGGGCTTTGTTGTTCAGATATGGAGGGGAGTGATGTCTCCAAGAGAACTAGAGATGCCAACAAGAACATTTCTTAATTGGTATAAAAAGGCTGATTATACTGCATATGCATTCAACACGAGGCCTGTGACGAAGCACCCGTGTTTAAAGCCTTTTGTTTTTTACATGAGCTCGGCTAAGTATGATCGAGCAAGGAGGCAAACAGTCAGTGTCTACATTCGTTATAAAACGCGGGCACCTAACTGTCGTTGGAGGATGGCATCTCCTGAAAGAATTAACTCTGTTGTAGTATTGAAGAGGCCAGATACTAATAGGTGGAAGCAGGTAATGTGTTTAATAACATGTAATATCCATAACATATTAGCATTGATAATGTCAAGTATTTTATAGGTTTAAAGCATTTCCCTTAGATAATTTCATACACAAAAGCCGAAATTTCACATTTCGCTATTCTTGGAGCTATAACTAAGTGAATCACAATTTCTTTTGCAGTCACCAAGAAGGGATTGCTGCAGAGTTATGCCATCCAACAGACCCACAACTATGTACTTATGGGTGGGCAATTGTCGAGAAGGCGAAATTAGTGGGTTATATTAGCACTAAGGAACCATAGATTATCAAAGGTTGCATGCTAATGATGGAAATAGAACAACTCATAAAATCAATTTTCTATCAGATTTCCAGTTCATTATTTCACATCAATGATTAGAAACTTCACCTACAACCACAGTTTTAGCCAAGAATTTTAGTCAACTACAAGTTTTCTTGTATCTAGCTATACATTTGCATTGAATGAAGAACTTTATTGCTATTGAAACAATTGTTTTTGTACTGTTGAGTAAACCAAAAATGTATCATCAACCTGTTTCAGTTATTGGATGAGCTTCAATTTCTTTATTTGTTGCTGTGATATTCTGAGGAACAGGTGCAACTGGTGGCAAAGCAGATGCTAAGATTGCTAGCTCAACATGATTATCATCCACAGGTTTTGGCATCTCAACGCGATGTATTGCCATAATCTTGCCATCCTTGATCACAAGGTTCACTGCTTTCACAATTCAAACTAAACAGTTAGAGAACATCTACACCAAAAGTGATCTCTGAGACTAACTCATGCATTTTCGACACTTAATTGACAATTTGGCTGCCTAGACTCTATAAATATATTGAAATAAATCATATTGCAGATTACAGTTTAGACAAAATGGGCACTTTTTATCTCCTCGATTACTCAATCAAAACTAAGCAGAAGATATTTACAAGAATAGCTCTAGAAAACTGAAACAGTCAATTTTCACTTCAGAACTTCTTTCAAAATCGCAGATTAATTTAAAAATAGAAAGAAACTTTAAATCTCAAAATTAATGTAATCATTTCCTTCCCCTAAATCCTCACCGACTCAATTTCCTACTGCATATATGATTGACAAAATCCATCAATCAAATTCAAATTTTAAAAAAAATGAGAGAATCCCTAAAATCCACAGATGATTTTTAGACCCAAATTAAGCCTCCAGAACATAGAGACGCAAGAAATATATGTAAAATAGAACCAAGAAATGGATTAAAGAAAACAAGAAAAGAGTTCTAATGAGTAACCTGGGTAAGAGAACCACCAGAGAGTGAAGAGGCAGAGCAAGACAAGAAGAGGAATGGCATGGACGAGCTTCTCAGAGGCGAATCTTGAGTAGAAAACGTCTTTATTATTGTCTCTTTTATAGAGAGGAAGTTGGGTAGATTCATCCATTTTTGGGGAGTATTTAGGTGGTTGTTGTTGAAGAAAAGGCAGTGTCACTTTGATCGAACAGGTCTCTTCAGGCGCTCGAGATGAGCTTGAGCTTGTCGGCCTCTGCTGCATTTAGAATTCAGATTGAGAAAGAAATGAAACAGATTACTCTTTTTGGTTAGAGAGAAGAAGAGACTGCTCTGCAACTGCGTGTTCTTTTAAGAGGGGTTTGATGTTCGTTAAGCAGTTGTGAGATTCCGTTTCTGTCAAACGACTTCAGTTTTAGGCGGCAAAATATTTGCACGTGCAAATCACGTGATCATCTCATAATCCATTCTGGTTTTAAAATTTCCTATTGACATATTTCCCACATATTTTAGAAATTTTGGAACTTCAATTCATAATCTAAGAGAATTTTAGAAGAAAAAAAAATCATAATCTAAGAGAGTATGCATTAATAATAAAATAGGATGTTGTATTTAATTCCTGTTAATTCTAGATATAAAACGAATAAATTAAAAATAATTTTACAATTTATACCTTCAAAATAACGTTGCATTGTACTTGAGCCAGAAACTGTATACAATAAATCAAAGAAGCTGGACTTGAAAATAATTGGCTGATACGCAGATCTCGAAGAATTAAGCGTGTGAAGAATAAAAATTATCTTCAATTTATTTGTTTCAATTAATCAGTGTTTTGCTTTAATTATTTATTTTAATTTAGGGGAATTAAGAAGAAAGGGTATTGGCTAGAAGGGTAGATTGGGGATTAATGAACATATTAATTTAATATGCCAAATTACAGGGACAAAACAGACAAATATTAAAAGAGTTGATCAATATGTCAAACTACAAGAACAAAAATGTAATTTTCCCTTAAAAAATCAAAGTTTTTTAGCAGTACCAACGAAATAGATTTGATAGTAATTTTATGGTAATTTAGATCAATTTCCGAAATAGCTAAATACATAATTTCACACCTGAACTTTGTACATTTTTTTCTAGTGAAACCAACTTTGCAAATGAATTATTAGACACTTAAATTTTCGATTCCTTAAATAAATAGACTCTGCGACTAAGAGACCAAATGCATGGTTCTCATGTGCGCTGGAATGTTGAAGGTAGGTTGCTAGAATACTAAAAAATAGCTAGAAAATCCACAAACTCTATAGCATCAGATTCGTCTAGCTGCAACCAGTCCAATACATAAACAATAATAGTTGAATCAACATAAAATAGCCAAAAAATACACAAATCCTCTCGATTTTTTTTGGAAATTTGAATCGGAGTTATCAATCCATAATCATATACTAATATATATGTAGAAATGAAGTCAACGAGTGAGGAATTGATTGGTACCAGAACCTGAGCTAAAGGATGGCCAGAAGGAGTCGGAAAATTTCGGTAATCATGAAACTCGAATACCCAACCTGGCATTCCCTTCTTCTCCAGCCACCGATCATGGACAATAATGGTACCA
>CATIWJ010242237.1:0-10663 GCA_949640765.1 Croton laevigatus | reverse complement strand
GAATTTTAATACAAGATTATTCTTCAAGAATATTCAATTGCTTTTCTTAGATTTAGGGTGGATTCTCTAATTCTTGGATTGCATCACGAATTCAGATCTACTTATCAACTTCGTTGTGGCGTTCTTCTGACTTCATTCCCTCAAATCCTTCGATCATTAGCGTTCTTGCTTTGTTAAGCAACGGGTGTTATAGGGGGTGGATTTTCCTTCGTTATTGGATTCGTATCATGCAAACCTAGAGATAGGTCGAATAAATCCTCTATCCAATACTAAGAAATCATAAAACGAATTAATGCAAGACTAAGGGTTTTAATTAGAAGGAGATTTCAATTAATTAACCTAGGATTAGATATTAATTACCTCGAGAGAGTGATTAACATAATTTAAGAGTTCCTACAGTCCAAAGATAATGACAATCAATTAATCAACACGTGTTAGGGGGATTCGAAGTCCAGACACAATTTTCATCTCTATTTGATAAACTATTATTCTTTTGGCTTTCCGAAGTGAATTTACTATTGTTTGTGTTTCATTCATTTATTATTTTTAATTATTTAAATCAATTGCTTGAATTGTCTGCTAGATAATAGGAAGAGAGTTAGTACTAGTACTAATTAGTCCCTGTGGGATATGACACTCGGTACTCCGATAGCTATACTGCGGAACAATAGGTGCACTTGCCTAACGATATGTAGTGTAGTCGCTCGGACAGATTCATATCAAGTTTTTAGCGCCGCTGCCAGGGACTAGGATATTAGGACCGCTTAATTTTTATTAATCTAGCCATTTATTTTTCTTTGCATGTTGTCATGAGTTTTCTGAGTTCTCATCGGGAAATTTTTTATGACTTTTGTCAACAATATGATGAACATTTTTATGCTATTTTGGAGAGATTTTGTCATCTTGTGCGAGAGTTTCCCTGTCATGGTTTTATGAATAGACAACTAATCCTTAAATTCCAATTAGGATTAGATGAACTAACATCAGATTATGTGTATAATGAAATTAATTCCACTAGTAGAAATGCATCATTTATTAGAAGCCTAGAAGAATTTACATGTTTATTTAATGATATATGGCTGATTCTGATTATTATGCATGCATGAATAGTTATAACACCCTTTCGTATGTCTTTCTTGAAGTTGGAGGAGCGATAAGAACAAAAATGGAAAGTATAGAACAATCTAAATGTGAGGTTGTAGTTGACAAGGAAGAGAGAAAAGTTGGAGAAGATTTAGATGAACTTGAACTAGGGGTGTAAGTTAAAAAACCAGAATGTGAAACATTGTTGACATATGAGTCTGAAGAACTTTCAATTTTAAATTCAACATGTGTATATCCTTTTTTGCAATTGACGACACAATCTTCATATCATCTTCTCGAGGAACTAAATTTGTATTTTTTCCGAACTAATTTTTGTGAATTTAATATTGTTGATTTTATGTGCAGAACATTGTTACATCTGGCCAGTCTTAAGGGCGTCTTTAGTAAGGGATAAAGGTGGTGGACACCTTGTTTAAATCTAACCATCCATTTGTAAAGAAAACTAAAGGTTGGCTAAATCCTAGCCATCCAAAATTTCTAATTTAAATTAATTCAAAAATAAATTAAAAATATAAATAAACCAAAAAAAAGAGGGGCAGCCATTTCTATCACTCTAGCCGCCCCCCTTCATGACAAAAGAGAGGGAAAAAAAGGAAAGAGAGAAAGAAAGAGATAATAATAATAATAATAATAATAATAATAATAATAAGATGGAGAAGGAGAGAAAAAGAGAAAGAGGAAGAAAGAAAGGCTAAGGTAATTGTTTTTAGTCTTTATTAACCTTTTTAACATACTATTTAAGGAGAATTCATGAAAATAGGATCTGAAATTTTAGGGTTTATATGAGAAAATGATGAATACAAAGATATAAGATGAAGTGACAGAAGAGAAGCTGAAATCTGAATTTTGGAAAATTCTTAGGGGTCAGATACGAAAATTTTTGATATATTAGGGACAGAATTAAGAGTTGTGATAGAAGGGAAAGTTAAATATATATGTGTTAGTTAACAAAAGAGACTGAAATCACCTTATTTGGATAGGTGTAGTGAAAGTTATGGCCAGAATAGCAACCGGCATGTAGGCTGTCGTGACCAGTTAGACTAACAGGATAGACCAAAATTCAAGCAATTATTTGATCATGATAGAGACTGAATTTGAAGAGGTGTAAAATATAAAATATGTAAGTTTATATGTCTAGTTTACACTTGTAAAACATTTTTGGCAAAAATTAAGTAGGTTGGGTTTTACACTCAAATAACCAAGAGGTATGCCCTGTACACGTCCAAAATTTGAATTCAACTTTGCCCTGTAATTTGATTAAGTTAACGACATAATTTGAGAAAGAGGCAGAATAAAAAATTGTTCCCCTATTTGTTAGGAAACTTTAGAAATTAGAACCACCTAAATTGGACTAGTGATGAAAAAGATAAGATTGAATTTGTAACCGGCACGCAATCTGATCCCTCTTCTATTGTGCCCTCTGATGCCTGTTTCTCTAGTTCATTTGCACTCTCTCAACTTTGAGTGCTCGGGACAACAGCTTGGAGAACTCCATGAACCCGATGGCTACCAACTGCACTTATAGCTCATCGTTCAATCCATTCAGAAACTTATGGCATCTTTCTTCCTCCGTCTCTACTACCTTCCTCCCATACTTGTTGAGGTGAGTGAATTCCTTCTCGTACTCGGTGACTGTCATCCTCCCTTGCCTGAGGTGGATGAACTCATCTCGCTTGGCATTTAGGTAGGACACCGTGATATAGTGCTTCCGAAACTCATTCTCGAAGAACATCCATGTCTTCTGCTCAAGCTTGACACGTTACTGAACCATGTCCCTCTAGTTGTACGCTTCACCAGCCAAAAGTGATGTAGCACATATCACTCGGTCCTCGGGATCACACCTCAAATGATCTAGTGCTCGCTTAGTACTGTCTAGCCAATACTCAGCTTCCTCAGCTCCTTCCTCTCGTCTTGATCTGAACTCTTTAGCTCCGTACTTGTAAAGCTTATCGATCGGTGGACATCGATCTCTATCTGCTGCTGCGGCGGGGGCTATCTCTGCCATCTGCTGAAATGCTTCAGCCATTTGTCGCAAATACTCACCTGGGTCAGGGAACCCAACCCCAAGCACAGCCGGTGCTGGTGCAGGCTCAGGTGGTATAGGAGGCTCCTGAGCTCCTGCAAGACTTTGGACTGAGGCATAAGACTCCACCTCATGCAAAACTGTTCTCTGCGATTCTACCTCTTCAGACATCGCTACAATAAGAAAAATAAACAAATAGCAGCCAATCTCAGCACAACATAATACTTTAGACAAATCCTATATGGCATGTACACAAATCCTTAACTAAACACATTCATTTGATTAATAATAAAGTATTTTACATAACAAGTTCAACCTTAACATTCTTTCTTACAACAAAAGTCCATTAGTCTAGTTACTACTTAACATCCTAAGTATATTACATAACTTATACCAAAAGTCTACTACCTACTACTACCTCCTATCTATTCCCTAACATGAACCGATGCTACTAAATTGGTCGGAGTATGCTTCTGTTCACTAGGATCCGACTCAATCCAAGAGTCATAATCCACCGCTATCAGACGCTCTGGAATAGCTCCTGACTGACGATCCACTTGCATTGAATTTGAACCTCGATTATCCTTCTCTTCTTCCTAGAACTTCACCCTAGCTCTCAGTTCTTGGTTCTCTTGGGTCAGCTCTCTCATCTTGTTTAGCATTTCTTGATTCTCCTGAGTCAACTTCCTAACCCTAGCTAACACTTCTTGAATCTCTTCTTGATCTACGACTACTTTAGTCCTTCTTTTTCTTAGGCGTCCCACTTGAGTCACTACTAATCTCTATCACGGGTATCTTGTCTTTACCTCTCCCTTGCTTAGCCATCCAATCTAAGTAAGCCAAATCATATATTATCATATACGTCATACCATATATACATTCCTACTTACCTAAATCCTACACTTATTCCCAATTCCTACACCTAGGTGCCATGCTTTTCAAGTTAAAATCTAATCCCAGAACCGACCAAACCGATGCTCTGATACCAAAAATTGTAATACCCATTATAAGCTTACCAAAGTAGACCTATAAGAGGGCTACATGTATAACTCCCCTTCTAGACCTATGAATGAATCTAGAAGAAGCATTACTATATCTTGGTTTTCGAGTCGGCAACCTACTTATACTTTCATACATAAGTAAATACAATCACATCAATGTATACCTATCAATCATGCCGATCAACATCACATCTAAATAGCTTCCATTCATTGCATGTAAACCAAATATAAACTTATACATTTGTTCCAATATTCAAAATATTGGTACATAACTATAATCATCCTTAATGGATTCAAGTACATGCCGGATCTAAATATTGCAAAATGATCAAAACAATACCCAAAAGAATTTATTCATAGTGCTGAAGTTAACCGGCTGCGACGATTATATACCCAACTACTTTCTTCAACCTACGATTTTAAACACGTAAACTCGCTAAGCAAACTTTGCTCAGTGGGTGCTTTAACCGAAGTGGAAATACGTTTATATAAAAGCATTTAAATCATTTATAGTAAAACATGAAAGCATGAATATAACCATATAGTAAACATAAAATTATAAATCATGAAAACATTTGTAAAGCAAATGTTTAGCTCTAGTGGCACTCAAAAGAACTCGACAATAAGAATTGGGGTCCCATGCATATCCCGTATAGCCATTTGTAGACTATAATGCCGATACCATGGATTTTGTATCCTGTGTAGCCATTTGTAAACTAGCACGCCGATACCTTTACTCAATCATTTCCAACACGTACTCCGTATAGCGATATGTAGACTATAATGCTAATATAGTTCACATTTCATCAATCATATCAATGTCATAATCATACTGCGGTTTTAACCCTATGATGCATCATATTCTTATCACTAGTGTTCTAAAGCGAGCCACATGAGCGTAAAAGAAATAAACAGCATTTCAAGCACTTTTAACCTCTTTCTCAATCATAATAGTCCATTCACACCATCTTTCATTATATTCCATATTCAATCATTAAACATATGCTTTTCCAATAAGTATTAAAACCATTTAAACCTTTAAAGAAATCACTTGAAAACAAAATAATATTTTCTGGTTGTAGGCAGATAGTCGCGCTTGTACCCTGTTGGTCGCGGGCGAGATGCTGCCTTGGCAAGGATGTCGCGATTGAGATGCCCTTTGTCTTAAGCGAGACCAAATTTCCAATCAGGACTGGAATTTCTCCAAAAGTGTCGAGGGCAAGATGGAATAGTCGTGACCGTGGAACTTTTAGCAGAATTCTAGTAGCAACTGGAAATTAGGTCGCGGCCGCGCAGGCTTGTCTCGCGAGCGCGAGGTACACATCGCGATCACGACATTTGCTAAATATAGATTGCAAATTTCAAAACTTTCTTTTCTCAACACAACTCAAATATATGCCAAATAACTTAACTCAAACCATTTCAAATCAACATTTCCAACTCATCAAAACTCATTTAAAGGCCTATGTCATAGTAAGAGCATCATTATACAAAAATCCCAAAAATTTATCAAATCTCAAACATTCAACAATTAAATTCACGAAAAATCACTTAAAATTTAAAAGAATTTGAGTTAAAGCACCAAACCTCAAAATATTGAACTTCCACCAAGCTCAAGCTATCTCCTTTCCTTTATCTTTGGCTTTGGTCTCCACATCTCCTAAAAAACACATTCATTTAAGCTTTTAGTTACAAATCTACTAAATCTCCTATGGTTTCAATTTCTCTTTAAATCTTCACTACTTTAGCTAGATCTACATCCCTCTTGCTTATTTCTAACATGTATTATAAGAGATCTTCTAGATTTCTCCCAAACCCTAACTATATTACTAAATCTCAACAATACATAACATCTTATCTCTTAATCCAAATCTTCCTCTTGTGATTTAGGTATTAAAGCTTGTAAATCTTCCCTTATGTGTTGAGGATGGGCCAGCCTAAGGTAGGAGGAGAGGTTGAAGTGGATGATGAAGATAGTGGATGGAAGAAAATGAAGAAGGAGAAAGAGAGAGGGAGAGAGTGGGCTGCAAGATGAAGAAAAAAGAGGAAAATGTGGAATTGTGGAGAATGTTCTAGGGTTTGAAAGAAGAAGACTTGGAGTATTTATACTTATTTAATTGGGTTTAAGCTTTTGGTTGGGTCTTGGCCTAATACTCAAGTCACTATTCTTATTATCTATCCACTTCTAAAAAGCCCAACATGATAATTCTAGCCCAACTCTACTTGTAGCCCATTACTCCTAACCCTCACTCATTTCAAAATTAGCCCAAATCCAATTCTATTTGTTAGACAACATAAAAATTACCTCAACTTTTGTGGACGCTTAGCACTAACTCCGACGCTCCTAACCCTCGGGACTCGAAACTCCTATAAAAACATTATTATCTAACGACAAACTCATAAATTACTAACTTAGGGAAACGGGATGTTACAATATTGATATTGATATTAATATGATTTATGATATAAAATGTGAAACTGTATTGGCTTTGTAGTCTACAAATGGCTATATGGAATACGTATTGAAAGAGAAATGAATGAGAAAGTATCGGCGTGATAGTCTACAAATGGCTACATGGGATACATAAACTATGGTATCGGCGTTATAGTCTACAAATGGCTATATGGGATACGCATAGGGCCCTGAATCTTATCGTCGATTTCTTTTGAGTGCCACTAGAGCTAAAAACATGTATCATGTGAGTGTTTAAAGGTTTTTGACTTATAATTACTTGATGTTTTGATAAATGCTTTTTATGCAACATTTTAAATGTTTTGAATATGTATTTCTATAAATGTGGTTTTCAACTTTGGTTTTACCCACTGAGCAAAGTTTACTCAGCGAGTTTATTTGTTTAATCATTTGTTTTGGTATTAATTAATAGCAGAATAGTAGCCGGTCTCAGCCAGCCGCTCTCAGCAACATCAACATGAGTCTTTGGGTATAATCATTTGTTTTGGTATTAATTAGTCATGGCATGTATATGAATTATTTAAGGATGATTATATCTATGTAATTATATTATGCAACTTAGAACTAATGTTATTACAAATAGGATATCATGTCATAGTTAAATTATTAAATTATTTGTGAATGCTTGTGAGTATGATTTATTGAAGTATATGAATGACTATTATGGAGGAGGTGTATATATATATATATATATATATATATATATATATATAGGGTAACTGACTCGAAATTCAAGGAAGTAATGCTTCTTCTAGACTCATTCATGGGCCTAGAAGGGGTGTTACATCATTACTAGACTAGTGTGTGCTAGGTCCAATTGAACTCGCTTGTGACAAAACGGAGCCATTGCACAGGCTTAAGAGCTTTGATTACACCATAAATCTAAACACTTTCTCAGAAAAATATCATAGAGATGATATTGACATAAGAGATGTCAAGTTTTACAAGATTCCAAGCAAAAGTATTATTGCAAATCCATTAACCAAGGAGTTGGTTAGGCCTAAGTATGAGGGTCATGCTAGGTATTTTGGTTATGCAAGATTGGGACTAATGCTAGTGAGAGATTATTAGTGTTAGCCCTAGCCTAACTCGTTGTATCTAGATATTTAATTAATGAGAATTTAATTCATCATTTTATATTTCCTGTCCAATGTAATTTGATGAATTTTCTTGAATAATAATTTTGCGTTAGTTATCAGATGCATGATCTAGATTGTAAAACCTAAAGCGGTAAAAGAAATATTATTTTAAATATCCCTAGTCGACTATTATCATGGGAATGATAATGAACTAAGACTGGTATGTACTCTATATGATGATCATGTTTTACTGGTCATAGGATATGGGATATCGATTAGAGATATATAATACATGTTAGAGAACAGTGTATTGGATCGATCCACTTAATGAGAATACTACATGTGGAAAAAGTCATAAGTATTACTCATGCAATGCTTATATTAGAATCCCTAGACCTGAAATTACTATAGGTTCTTAGGTAGTTTCTCGTGTGCTTTGACGTATTACCTAACGCGCCTGTAATAGAGTTGGAAATATGGGTATGATTGGGTATACCAGGAACTACGCTAGGAAACATGAGTAAAGTGAAGAGATTGTCACTCTCTCTATGAGAGGGAATATGTCACCGGCCATTTGATTAGTGAGACTAAGTAGTGTATACGAATACCTAGATAGTACGAAAAGTGATATGCATCTATCTGAATTAGTTAGTATTACTGGAGAATCAATAAAATGCATTAGCAATAATAAGGGTGACCAAGAATATTCCTTATGCTAATCATTAATATCCATTGGCAAAGGGTTGTATAAGGTTGTTATAGCTTTTGTCGATTTGATAAATTGACACTCGATTTCAATTTGGGTAGTTATAACATCTTGCTAGAGACCAATTATAACTTATGGGTTAAATGTATTTTTAGTTCATTGCCAACATTGAACGAGCCTTAAGGATCGCACACATTAAAGGAATTCGGGTTGGACCTGGAAGCATATTTTATTTGATTCTATTAATTAATTAATTAAAGGTAAATTAGTTAATTAAAAGAATATAATATTTTATATGTCCGGCCGAATATATATATGTGGTTAGAAAAGGAAGCGAGATTTTGGATTATTTATCATTTTAAATTGATGAATGCAGAATAAAAGGGGAGAGTGATATTCGGTATTTTGATGAGATTGAACTACCGAATATATAATTGATTTGGTGAGTAATAATTTCCTTTGTCGTTGACCATAAGAAGTGGGCAACAGAAGGCAATTAATGGTTCTTCTTTTCACTTTCGTTTTAAGGGTTTAAAACTAAGTGAAGGAAAATAAAAAAATATTGCCGATGATGATTGGATCATTATCCGTTTAAGGGCTTTGCATGTGAAAGTCTTATAACAAAACGTTTTGATTGGACAAAGAATTTGTCAAAGCAAAATGTTTGAATTGGCATAAAGGAATTGCAAAACACGATACAGTTTTGGTTATTAATAAATATTAGAAAACCAAATACTGTTGGCGTTCATATGCAAGTGCATAAACCGAAGCCTAATCTTCACATTCCTCTTCTTCTCGTTTTGTCGTTGCCACTTTGATTAAACGAAATAATTTCATTCTTCAAAATGTCAAAACATGTTGTTTTATCTATTCTGTTTCTTATTTCATTTGGAACGAAATATAGAGGAGAAGGGTTCTCATATTCTGCCGAAATTTAGCTTCCAGTTCTAGCACACTTGGGTCTTTCATTTGATCCCTAGTGTGTGTGAAAGAAGAGGGGACTCGGATTGTTAAAGCTTTCTGTTGTGAGGTTCCAGCAGCCCAATGATTATGTAGGGAGACTTACAGTTATCCAGAGCGGTAAACTTCTAACCATCCCTATACTTGATTAGGTTAATTAAAATTGGTCTAGGAAGGTTTCCCAACATTTTATTTCTTCCGCTGCTATGTTTTTGCTTGCTATCTGAGTAATGTTACGTCAATTGCATGTGGGAAACCCAATAGTCCATTACTAGACTAGAATGTGCAAGGTCCAATTGAACTCGTTTGTGACAAAACGGAGCCATCGCACAGGCTAATGAGCTCCAGTCACTCTAGAAATTCAAACACATTCTCAGAAAATATCATAGAAATGGTATTAACATAGGGGACATCAAACTATGCAAGATTCCAAGCAAGAGTATTGTTGCAAATCTATTGACCAAGAAGTTGGTTAGGCTAAGCATGAGGGTTATGTTAGGTTCTTGGTTATGCAAGATCAGGACTAATGCTAGTATGAGATTATTAGTGTTAGCCCTAGCCGCGACTCGTTGTATCAGGATATCTAATTAATGAGAATTTAATTCATCAGTTTATATTTCTTGCGCAATGTAATTTGATGAATTTTCTTGATTAGTAAGTCTGTTTTCATTATCAGATGCGTGATTTGGATAGTAAAACCTAAAGCGGTAAAAGAAATACTATTCTAAATATCCCTAGTTGATTATTATTGTGGGAGTGATAGTAAACTAAGTGATAACAACCTTGTTGTGATTGTCTAAAAGCCTTCCTCTATCATTGTAGAAGACAACCTCGAGATCGAACCTTCAAAGCCTTTACCCTTTTCGAATAAAAAATTTAGTTTGCAATTCTCGCTTGTCGTGTTTAAGCCTTCTATTATCTATGCAATAGACAGCCTAAACATCAATAATCAAATCAGCTTCTGTTGCTAACTTGATTGCTAGGACGCCTCAAGAAATCTTGATACACCCTATAAGTTCTAAGAAGAACAAAGAAGTAAAATAACCTCTCAAATTTCATATTCAATATTCATAATGTGTTCTTACAAGGATGCTGAAATCCCCTTTATGTAGGCTAAGAAATTTCAGCTTTCAAACCTAACCAAACAAGGAAATATTTAAATAATTGGCAGCCTAAATAGACTAAATTTGGCCACCTACCAAATAGACTAAATTGGCAGCCTAAATAGACTAAATTGGCAGCCTAAATAAACTAAATTGGCAACCTAAATTCGGCCAACTACCAAAGGTAACAAAAAGGAATAGATAAAAACATTAA
>CATIWJ010242206.1:0-11208 GCA_949640765.1 Croton laevigatus | reverse complement strand
TAGGTCGTACCTTAATAATCTAAGAATAAGGAAAGATTGGTTGGATCGTCGTACTTTTTGACTATAACTTATCTGTAATATTTAATTAAAGAGTTATCATAGAGTAAATGATCAAACATAAGAATTTCTTATTGAGAATTGTACCTTTGACTGTGCTCGTTTCCGTTGTTTTTGATTTTATTTTCCAGCTGCGTTTACTTAATTTCATTTATTTTTGTTCAATTCAAAAACTCCCCCTTTCTATTCTAACACTTTAGGAATAAACTTGACCAGTCTCTGTGGGATCGAGCCTGCTCATCAATGTTTACAAATTTTTTAGAGTAGGTTAATTTATTTTTGGTGGTTTCGACACCCATCAAATTTTGGCGCCGTTGCCGGGGACTGGTGTCTAACGTTTTGTTTCTTTAGTGCTTTAATCATGAATTTTTCGAGTCTTGATCTGGCTATTCTTAACTCTTTTCATCAATATCATAATGAACTTTTTCATGCTGTTTAGGATAGATTTAATAGATATGTGGGTAAGTTTCCTTGTCATGGTTATTCAAATTGATCACTAATTCTTTGCTTCATTAGAGGATTAGATAAACCAACGGTAAATTGGGTCGAATATGGAATTTTTGTCCACCGGTACTGCATTAACGTATAGAAGGTATGAATAACTATGTCTCTTCACAAGTCTCTCATGAGTGTGAGAGAAAGAAAAGTGCAACAATGAAAGAGATAGAAAGCTTGCTTCGAAATCTACAAGAGCATATCCAAGATTATCGAGCTGAGAATCAACTTTTTGTTGGCATGAATCCTGCTAAATATCATACTGATTGGGATGAAAGTGAGCTCTAAGCTGAAGTTCAAGAACAAGCTGATTGGTATGAAAGTGAAGTGCAAGCTGAATGCGATGTGAAAATTGACAAGGAAGAAGTCGAAGAAGATAAAGATGAATCAGAATCAGAGCTGCCGATTGAAGAACCAAAACATGAAGAAGAATGTGAAGCATTGGTGAAACCAGAAATTGATTAAACGAATAATTCTAAATTCATTATATGTGGATCCGTTTATACAATCGACGCTGCCATTCTCATATCTTCTTCTAAACGAGCTTAATTTAAATTTTTCCCAAACAAAATTTTTTGAATTTAATGATGTTGATTTTATGTGTAGGACACTTCCAAAACAAGCCAATCTTGAGGGCAATATCAATCGAGATCCCGTAGTCGTGTCATATGATACGTTCTACGGAAGGACGCCGTATTTTGATGGAGTTGTGCAATATCTAGCCTAAGGACGTGAAACAAGGGCGCTTGTTGGGAGGTAACCCAAGCCTTATTTGCTGCTGCTGTTGCTTCTGTTTATTTATTTATTTTTAATTTTAATAATTTTTTTTAGTTAAATAGTGCCATCTTCTTCCTTGGTAATTTTTTGTTATGAAGAGAGCTTTTAAATGGTCTTCAATGGTTAATTAGGTTAAAATACTGTTTCTTTTGGTTAAGTCTTGGATAATAGAGGGCATGGATTTAATTTTCTTTTTAAATTTGAAATGAGTTGCTTTGGTTGTCTTCTTCCTCCCTTAGTTTAATTCTTATTGCTGTAAATTTTTGAAAGCTTGAAAAGAGTAAAAATGGTGATCATATGTTTATTAGGTGGTAATTGTGGATATAAAAAAGTGGGTAAAAGTTTTTAAGTATAAGTTCAAGTTAAGAGGGTTTTTATTTCTATTTAAGTGAAAAAGAAAAAAATAAATGGTAAGCTCGGGTTGGGTTTTATACTGATGGGTTTTTAATTTTTCCTTTATTATTAACTTACCCTTCATAATTTTTATTTTTTGTATTTACTTTTACAGAGAAGGGGTAAAATAGAAGTCAGAACCAAAGCTTCCCTTTCATCGATCTCCTTCACCAAATCAGCCGTCGACCGTGCCTCCACCTCAGACCAGATCCACCACCCATTAAACGACCGAAACCACCAGTCAAAAAGCCATTATATCAGTCGCCACCGCTCTGATTTCACCCATCGAATGAAACCCTAACACAACCAAACACCGCCCCGACCCCAAGTCCCATCATCGTTCGAAACTTCCACAGATCAGATTCCTTAGGACCGATCCACCACCAGCTACCACCCCTACGCCACCGATCACCAGAATCTCAAACCACTGCCATTCAGATCTCTATCTCCGATCGAATTTCTCTGATTTCGAAACCCACCTAAGCAGCCACCGTCCTACACCCAACCTCCATTACTGCCCGCCACCCTTCTCTTCGAGAAACCAAGGCCAGAAGCCACTTCACCACCATATGAAATCTCACGGCCCCATCGCCTCATCTTCAATTTCACATTTCGATGGAACCTTCACCATGCCAGTCACCTCTTCCCTTCAGTTCAATTCACTACAGCAGAACCACCGTTAACCACACCCAATTCCACTCCATAGCTTTTTCTTTACCGGTTGGAATTAAAGCAACCATAACTCGCCACTTCCACCTTTCGTTTCTAAAATCGAAAGTGCACATCAACACCGTCATACCCTCTGCGCTACGTGTTTACATAGCAATAAGCACCAACCTCTGCTGCTCCACTTCATTCAACCCCAAAAGAAAAGAAGACAGTATTGCCTCTGCTGTTTTGACCGTCCAAGGAAATTGAGTGTGGAGAGATTAGTCAGATCATGGAAATAAGCTCAAGGTTTTGGCATGTGCAATCTGTTATTTTATCTTGCAATCGCAAGCTTCTACGCGTGGGTGTCTAAAAATTTGATCAAAGAGTTGCAACTATGGAGTTCAGAAACTGCAACCTTCAAGAGTTAGCGACAGTTTTTACATCGCCTATTTAGCAAATCCGTTAATGCAGTTAATCGGATTCCAGGTTCTACTTTCTTTCAACTCCCCATTCAAATCCCCTCACAGTTATGGTTTGATTTGTTCATGAATAGGTAATTTAGAGCTGTGATTTATTTGGCAATTTAGTTTGCCATTCTCTAAATTCATGAATTAAAATTCCATCGCTACAAGTCTTCATTAGAGTTGATATTCTTAGGTTTAGTTTTTGGTGTGGATTTTTGGCGCTATTTAGAAATTGCATTGTTGAGGGTAAGAGTTTGTGGAATTGCCTGTTTTTCATTGGGATATCAAATGTTTGGTTATAGCCTTATTTTAAAACACATCTTATAATTTGATTCATATGAGACTTGTGCTAAATAAATTGAGTATTAGGATGACGTTTTGAGATTATCATTGTTTAGGCTATTTTCTTGCTTGCAATTGGGAAAAGAAAACAAGTTATCTATGAGTTGCAGCGATGATAATAAAAGCGGAAGAGAAGGTTAATGAATTCAGCAATAATAGGGTAGTATTTTTATCTCACTCTCTTTAATTTGTTTGCTTGCGACCCTCCCTCTTGTGTTTGATTGTGTTGATATCACATTGAGGACAATGTGAGGATTAAGTGTGGGGAGGGAGTTTGATTATTGGGAGTGTCTTTTGCTAAAATTTTTTCTGTGGTGCAGCTGAAATTGTGTTTCTTTTGCTGAAATTCTGTGCTTTATATGTTATATAGCTGCTGCCATGTTGAAGTTTAGAGGCTTATACTTCTTCTTGGTCAATTTTTACATTCATAGTTTTGGCATTTGCTTAATTTTTCACTTATTAATGTTGCCATGTGCTTATTTTTAAGAAAAATTTGACCATTGTGACTGCTTTTGAAAGAAAATGCTTCTTGATGTTTTATTTTGACGCTTATCCCATGAGATATTGAGTAAAAGTTTTGAAATTTTGATGACGTGAACTGATTTTGGGATTTACTCAATTAGGTTATTTTATCCTGGTAACATGATTTAGAACTCTTAGGAACTCTAGAGAGGATAACTTTACCTTGGTCACTTAGTCTGACCATAGTAAGAACCTTGAATGACGAGACTGGTGAGCGAGAACTTCGACTTGAGATTGACTGTCATTGCACTTATGAACCTTAGTTGGAATTTTTTACACTTTGAATTCTGAAAATTTGTTTTTCAAAACTTAGTTTCTTTCGATAGGTGTTTTTTAAAGCAATTTTCGAAGCAAAAATTTAGGATAGTTTCTGTGGATGCTAGAACTTTCTTTTACGTTCCCTTGAGGCAAAATTCTAGGCGAGTCTCGACTTTGGACATGATTTAGGCGTTCTTTTGGCCGACTCATTAATCCTTTTATATTTTTCTCACCTTTACGTTACCGTTCTTTTAACCCCTTCTAGCCTACGAAGTATGCTAAATGTGTACTTTTAAATTCTTTTCGTAACCCACAATATAACCATATAACCGAAAAAGCCCTTTGCCTACCACCCTTGAACGAGAAAATGGTCTTTTTGATTATTGTTGAGCATATGCATGTATTTTTCATGAGAATTGACGCAATTGCAATTTTGTTTAATGTATTTGTTTAGAATCTAGTTTTTAGGTTCTTAGGAATAAATGATACTTGCAACCTATTGTGTTTCAATTGTTGTTGGGTTCGAGTTGGTTGTAAATAGCTTTTTGGATGTCTTTGGTTTTCATGAAAGAGAAAAAAAAAGGTGATGAAAAGAAAGAAAGTAGAAAAAGGAAAAAAAAGTGTGGTGCAAAAAGGAAAAAAAATCAGCAAGAAAAAAAAAAGAAAAAAATTAGAAAAAAAAAGAGAAAAACAGAAAAAAATCAAAAAAAAAAAAAAAGAAAAGCAAAAAGTTGTCAATTTTAGTTTAATGTTTTCATTTTGAGTCGCATTTGTCGTCAATTGGGAATTAAGGGTAGGTAGTTATGCATTGCTCCATTGAGGTTACTTGCTTAAGATTTATTTTCTCGTGTTTCTTTAGCCTTACATTATCCTTTCTTTTGTAATCTTCACCTTTGCCTAACCTTGAATAAAGACCTTCTGATCCTTTATTGAGACTTATCCTATATTAGTGGAGAGGAAATTCGAAGGAGAACCTATGGCCGTTCACTGTTTTTGTTTTATTAAAGCTATAAAAATGTGTTTTTACTACTTTGTTAATTGCTCGATAAAATGCTTATTGATTCAAACTTCGAATGGTGTGCGTTTTAAGAATTCTTGGTGTAACTTTTTTCAATTGAGTTCATAATGATGGAACGATATTGATTGTTGAGTTTTCAATTTCGATGTTGAGTTGTTTGGGGAACTTGCTTGTGTTGGATTTGGTTTTAAGGTGAAGTTTGTGGTCTCCTATATAGACTTGATTTTGAGTTTTGAGTCATGCTTGAGGACAAGCATGGGATAAGTGTGGGGAGATTTGATAACTTGCAAATTCAACATGTTTTTAATTTATATTCTTATGCTTATTTAATGTCCTTTGTGCTTAATTGTGAGATTTTATTTAGTTTTTATTATTTTGATTAGGAATTATTGGATTTGGCTAAAAGGAAGCAAAATGAGCATAATTGATCGAGTTTGGAACATTGGAGTCGAAGTCAAAGCTATATGGACTTTTTCTTGATGCTGTTAGGAGTTAACCTTGAGCAAGGCTAACTGCCGAGAGAAACACTTTGGATTGAATTTAATTTGGACGTGGACCCACTTTATTCTCTGACGTTTTGGGCTTAAATTAGAGCCTAACAAGAAAAATTAAGTAGTTTTTATTGGGCACTTTTTTTATATAATTATTTTCCCTAGTTTTAAATATTATATAAGTGTGTTTTAGGCCTTTTTGAAGGCATTCTTGGGCAGCCTCTCATTTATTACGTTTTTAGGGATTTTTTTTGTGTTTTCTCCATAACTATTTGTAGCTAAACTTTTCCCTTCAGCCAAGGGTTAATTCGAAGTTGATTTTCTTCATGTTTGTGAGATCTTAACATTTTTTATCTTTACTTTTTAATTAATATATTGCATTTATGTTTTTCTATAGCTTATTGGGAAAATATATCCTTAGTTTATTTCTATTACTTGCTCAAATTTGATCAAAAAGGATCCGTTGTTCAACTAATAGGGATTTGCATAGCTATTCAACTCGGTTAAATCTGTAATTGTTTAGTCGACTTGATATAAGTAGCGATTGATATAACTTGATTGTGACCAGGCTTTCAAGTTATATTAAGTGAAGGCATAATCTAGCTTAAATGAATTCTTGTAGTTTTTGTTGGTTAAGGCAAGGTTTTTCTAGTTTTGGCAAGGTTTTTCTAGTTTTTAATGCAATTGATAGATTAAATCATTCGTCGTACTTAGGGTTGTTTGTTGATTAGGGATTATTAGTAGGTCGTACCTTAATAATCTAAAAATAAGGAAAGATTGGTTGGATCGTCGTACTTTCTGACTATAACTTGTCTGTAATATTTAATTAAAGAGTTATCATAGAGTCAATGATTAAACATAATAATTTTATACTGAGAATTGTACCTTTGGCTGTACTCGTTTCCATTGTTTTTTATTTTATTTTCCTACTGCTTTTTCTTAATTTCGTTTATTTTCGTTCAATTCAAAAACTCCCCCTTTCTATTCTAACACTTTAGGAATAAACTTGACCAGTCTCTGTAGGATCGACCCTGCTCATCACTGTTTACAAATCTTTAGAGTAGGTTAATTTATTTTTGGTGGTTTCGACACCCATCAAGAGGCAAGGAGGTCAGTTTACACATGTTGCTGCTCTATGAAGTAGAAAAGGTGAACTCCCCTCTATTGTTTATCCTAACGAATATAAGGTTGCCTTTATTGGCGCTAGGAATAGACCCTTTGTCATGTTGAAGGATTTTGTAGCCTGAGTGGGCTTACAGGTAGTAGTACTATGTGTTATTTATGTTCAACTTGAACATTTCACTTAGCATTTTAAAGGTAAGGGTAGAACCTTTTGCACATGCATAGTACAAGATCCTAAAGGACCTAGGCCCTAGCTGGATGGGGGCAAGGCTATAGGGCCTCAGTAGGTCCTCAATGGAAGGGAGAAAGGGGAACCTTATCCCATGTTTTAAGTGTTCATGAGTGAGGGGGAAAGATTGCCTTCCTGCCTATGATTTTGGGTTGGTGGATCCAAAGTCAGGGATGACAATCTCATATGTCATGGGAAATTTGTAAAGCTCACCATCAGAGGGTTCATCTCTCAATTGGGGTGGTCTATTCGAGATAGAAAGTTGGGAAGTCACCGGTCTATTGGATGTAGAATGTTGGGAGGTCACTTTTTGACGAGCCCAGGTGTTAAGCCTAATTTGCACTTTCTTTTCTCTAAGGAGGTCGCTATTTGATGAAGTTCTAGTTTGTGCTAGGGTTAGCGACCTTCCTTAAGAGAAGTGGTCGTTGTCGCTCAGCCTATCACTATTTAACCTAGAGTTTGTGAAATCTGAAGAATGCATTGTTAAATTTAATTAGGAGTATGAGTGAGAGAGGGTACTTGGTTAAAAGGGAGGTGGCGAATAGGTATTGCTTAAAGAAGGAAGGTTGAGCTCGCTCATGAGGATTTTCAATAAGAAGTGATTTATAAAGGTGGGAAATGGTCCTTTTAAATGAAAGCAGGGTGTAGGTTTCCATGTGCAATTATGATTCCCAAATTACCGACGAGTCCCTGGTGACCTACGTAGCAGATGAGGGGTAGTGGAGTAATTAGCTAGGGATGTCAAAGAGTTATCTGGATAGAAGGTTCTGGAATTAGGTCTAGCGACATTCCAGCTAATTTTTCAACTTTTGGTAAAAGGGAAGTCGCAGTTTGGGGTACTTGCTGCGACCTGTAGCTAGTATGAAAGATGTCAAAGACATGGAATGTCTTGGACTGAGGGGAGACATTTGTAAGCCTCCTCTAGGTACAGGTCCCTTTAAAGGGTGAAGTCGCCTATACTTAGGGTAGCAAGAGGTCATCCTCACCTGTGCTAAGGAAGAGGTCGCCCTTTCTCTGGAACAGGGGAGAGGTCGCTTCTACCAAGGACAGGAGGAGGTTGCTCTTACTTGATCAAGGGGGAATCGCCTTCTCTACCTCAACCACCTCTCTAGGCAATAGTATTGGAGCTTGAGAATCTAAGGACCTCTTGAGCTCCAAAATTCTAGGGACCCTGGAAGTCATATTGGCCGTGAGGTTATCGGGACCTCATTGCCTAGGACTCCTTATATAAGGACTTCATCTGGCTCCAGTCAGACCTAATCAGACTTGAGACTTTCAGTTCCGAGATTCTTAGGGCTCTGGATGTCCTATTGGCCACGAGGTTATCGGGACCTCACAGCCTAGGACTATCTATATAAGGCCTTCATTTGGCACTAGTCAGACCTAATTAAACTTGAGACTTTCAGTCATGATATCTACATCTTCACGCCCTTCGTATGATTGTAATTTTGAGCCACAAATTGACACGTCATTTCTTTAAACAAGTTTGATTGACAATTATCCAAATACAAAAATTTCACCATCATCTCTTTTATAAGAGAAGAGAATCAAACAAGAATCAAATTCTCATCAGCAAGAACTAACTCTCTCATGAAGAAATAAAAATAACATTCGACTGAAAATAAGAAAAAGACTCCAATCAAATCTACTAAAATTGTGATCAAATGTGAAAAATTTGAGATTATTTGCTAAAGACAAAAAAAAAACTATTTTTTTAAAAGTTGTTTAGAAGATTTGGATGAAGTATACAAAGATAAGTACATTTTTATGTCTTTCAAAACAAATTTATATTTCTGTAACTATACTAAAAATATTCAAACATGATTTTTTTAATTTAACCAATTTAGTTTGATAATATTAACACTCGAATCAAATCGATACTGTCAGTTTTTTTTTTTCAGTATTCAAACCAATAATAAAATAAATAATTACTTGCTAAAACTGCCACCAATTAATAGTAAATAAAGCTAATTACCACCAATTAATTAAGAAAGAGGTTGAATTGAATTAAACTGGAAAAATTAAAACTGCCACGTTTTAGTCACTTATGATTCTTGTTTCCATGCATAAGAAAGTCTCACCTGCCTCTTCTGTATAGAATTTAATACATACCTTACCTGTATTAGTCTCCTAATATTTACACTCTATTTTAGGTTAATTTTCCTTAAAAAAAAAAAAGTTAATTTTTTCCTTTAATTTATTCCAATAAAAACTTTGTAACAATAAAATAATTTGAATTTTGCACTTAATTGAAATATGAGTTTCTTAGCATGAACTAAAAAAATTAACTGAAGTTTAACCATGATTAACATTAATGATATTGTATAACATTTTTGGGGATATTATATAAAACCTCTCCAAGTTTTGACTATAATTATAATTTCCTCCCTGTCTTTTATTTAATGAACAAAAAATCCTGCTTTATATTTCCGTCCACAATAAAGCCCTTCTGTCTATTTTTTTTGTTAAAATAACTGTTAAAGGATCAAAATGTAATTTGATGGAATTTTTTTAAAAAAATTAAAGAAATGAAGGACTGAAATAGAAATTATTGTTCTTCTTCCTTGAACCCAACCCTAGCCACCATGAAAACCAAGCTCAGCCTCCACCTTGTTCCACCACCTCCAGCCGCCGGTCACCAGAATCACCAAGGCCACCTCCAGCAGTTTCGTCCAGATCAGAATCACCAAAAGCCATCAACTGCCGTTTTGAAGCCAACCGCCACCGACAGGAACTCTAGCTTCAACGCGCCACCGCCCCTATTCCATCCTCACCCACCGCCGGTTACAAAACCTAGCCCGATGCCTCTGTTTCGTTCCCTTTTGTTCCAGCTGCTTCGATCGGATCTGGGTGCTATGAAATCAACTCTGAAGTCACCACCATCGTTTTCCTCTTTTGATTTCAGCAAACCCACCAATAGGGTTCCTCTACCTCTCCAACAAATCGAGAAGTCCCAAGCTAGTGGTGGAACCTCGGATATCTTCTTGAACCTCTGTTCTTCGTTCATCTTCCTGTCATGCCATGACGAACGACGAATGAAAGAAACAAGGTGAACGTAGATCACCAGAAAGAACAAGAACCATAGATGAAGGAGAGATGATCGAAGGTGGATATGGTGGAGGTGGTTATAACCATGGTAGTGGTGGCTATGGAGGTGGCGGCTCTGCAGAATTTCATTTGGATTTCCGCCCAAACCTATGGAGGTGGCGGCTAAGGCTGGGGTTGAAGGGAGAAGAAGAACAATTTACATTTCAGTCCTTTATTTTTTCAGTTCTTTCAAAAGAGTCCTGTAAAATTATATTTTGATCATTTAACAGTTATTTTAACAGAAAAAATAGACAGAAGGGCTTTATTGTAGACGAAAATATAAAGCAGAGTTTTTTTTGTTCATTAAATAAAAGACAGGGAGGAAATTATAATTATAGTCAAAACTTGGGGAGGTTTTATATAATATCCCACATTTTTGTCGCAAAATATTTGTGTTTGAACTATTTTTACTACTAGATGACTGATACAAAATATTCATCATGAAATTCTCGTATTATCAAAATTATAAATTTACGATTGTGTCCTTTTGATTTCGTTCTCCCAAATTTCTATCGAAAAATTGCGAAAAAATTGTTTAAAAGTTCAAGATTGTTGGGTTGCTGGCTCTTTTCATTTACGCATACGACTTGATCTAGTGGCGAGTTCACCTTGCCAGTGGTGGTCTTCTCGGTTGGCAATCGGTGAGGTGTTGGCGGTGACTGAGATAGCAACTATGGATTCTCCATTTGCTCCATCTCTCTCTCCCCTCCCTCTCCGGTACTCGGAATTAAAAACAAACAGGCAAATTCCTTTTATAGACCGCTGCTAGAAGCTTTTATTTCAATTAGATCTGAAATTCAATATTAAGAGTGTTAGTTTCAAAACTTTTAAACTTCACTTCGCAATCAGAAAGAGAAAACAAACCCTAAATTTCAAGCACCAAATATACAATTATCCTAGCTTTTTATTTTTACTTTTATAATTGGTATGGTGGGTCAAGTAGCGGCCAAAAGCATTTTCAGGCCCTCAAAGTATACCTCATTTTCACATAAGGCCCCTCAGCGTAGTAATAGTAATATTAAGCCCCTAAACTATCTGCGTGAATTACACGAAGCCCTTATTTAACAGAGTTAAAAACGCGTGTAATTCAAACAAACGGTGAGCGCGTGAAGGACTTCGTAATGCATTTTGAAGCCCTCAATGTAACACCCCTTACCCTACCATTTGCAGCCGGACTAAGAAGTGTCACATTACATAATTCATATTCTGTCTACTTAAATTACAATAATAAGGGTATTTTTTTTTTCTATCTACCCTAACTTTGCATGTGCTGACTTCATCTTCACAGTATATGCCAGTCTA
>CATIWJ010242159.1:0-14387 GCA_949640765.1 Croton laevigatus | reverse complement strand
ATGATTCGTGAAAGGGAAATGATTTTTGATTTACGATTGGTTTAAGGGATTTGATATTGAATTTCTAATAAAAGATTTTATGAGATAACCTCTAGATTTAATTATTTTATAAATATGTTCACATGAAACGAATTTGTCAATTGGCTTTAAAGGTCTATGTTTTATTTTACCTGTAAAAATTATATATATGTACCCACTGAGCATGGAGTTGCTCAGCGAGTTATTTTCTGTAGCTCGTAGGTCCGCTACTAGACGTTTTGGAGGAACAGCAGGAGCGAGGAAAGTTCCCAGACGGTATACATTTCGGTAATTGTTTTGTCGGTTATAATTGGCATGTATACAAGTGTAAATATGTTATAGTTTAGAATTTTAATTTAATCAAGAAAATAATAGTGGGCAAACGGCGATGTGACACCTCAGTTTGTCCTATTCGTAGGGTGAATTTGGGGTGTTACATCCGAACTATGAGAATCTTAAACGCTGTAAACTTAATTAATTAATTTAATTATTATTGGCATTTACTTATTAATGAAAGATGAATAAAACCGGATATAATGACAATTGATGATGTAAACAATTGGACTTAAATAAATTATTAATAGGCATTAATGGATTGATAATCAAAATATGTATGGTAAAACTAGATAGGAATTAAGAAGATAAATGGGATTGATAGCGTGATGGTAGAATAGTGGACGCAATGAATGGATAATAATAATGTAATTAATTAAGGGTGTAATAAATAGGACAGAAAAACATATAGTGAATAGATACAAATTAATTGAATTATGATTTTTATTAAATAGATAGCATCAGAATTAGTCAAGTCGAGGAGACGCAGAAAAGATGGCACGACCGGCAAGGCGACAACAGGTTTGATACTTTACCCTTACTCAACTTGATGTGAATAAATGCTATGTTGTGTTACGATGCTATGTTGTACATTACCTGATATTTATATTGGCGTAAACTCTTCTTATGTAATATTTGAAATGCTTGTGTAAAGTATTCACTAAGCGAAACGCCTAGCAAGTTAGTGTTTGCTAACTTGTAGGTGTCAGAAGTCAAGAAAAAGTCAGTGTAGCAGAGCAGCGTCAGGAATTGTCAAAATCATAGCGTGGCATATACTAAAGAGTTGAAAAAGGAATTTTTGATGTGTATATGAATTAGTGAAATGAAATGTAATTATATATATATAATTAGTAAAAGTGAAAATTTTAAGTTCTGCATACCGTACAGAGACATGTGTAACTCTTTTATAGGTCTACTTTGATAGATGTATAAGGGGTGTTACATGTGACATATTAGTCATCGTACTTACTATCAAAGTTTCAGGAAGTGAATGTCTCTATCCTTACCATGCGTTTCACCTTGGGTATTTTGACGAAATCATTCTAAAATGAACTTTCAATCTATTTTGCCCTTAATTTAACTTGGTTTATCCAATATCACCATGACAGACAAAACTGGGCTAAATTGGAAAAAAAAATAACATTAAGGAGCGGACTATAATTTTTTGACAATCTTTCAAAAATAACCGTCGACATCGGACAGAGGTCTCTCTCTCTCCCCTTTTCCTTTCCTCAAATTTTTCCATCAACCAAATGCTTCATAATTTCCTTACAACCAAACACTCATCCCTTAAAAACAGGTTTTTATAAAAAGAAAGAACTAGAGATCAATTAAGACGAGAAGAGAAGATTTCTTTTTCTTTTCGAAATAAAAAAAAGAACAAAATTGTTTTATTTTTCCGAAGGAGAGATCGAAATGGAATTTGACAATGGACGAAATTGAAAATTCTTAGAGGGGGAACTTGTTGAAACTTGGAACAAATGAGGGCTTAGGGAACTTGTTAATTCTTGAGGAAAAAAAAAGGAAGCGAACGGAGAGAGGTAGATACCTCTTCCAGTAATTTAGTCCAATTTCGTTTGTCAAGGTGGTAGTGTATAAACTAAGTTAAATTAAGGGTAAAATTGATTGGAAATTAAATTTAGGATGATATCATTAAAACGTCCAAAGATCAGGATGAAATGTATGGTATGGATATGCGAAATGTCTCTAGTCAATTTTTACAATTCACAATTATTATAAATATGTTTTTTATTTATTATTTATAATAGTGAATACCAAGAAAGACACTGTTGAATCGCTCCGATTTGGTTCAACTATTTAATAAATCATAATATTATTTTCTTCAACAATTATAATAAAAAGGGTCATTTAACATGTATAAAATATTAGTGATTCACAATGTAACCGTGTTCTTTTATTTTATATTATCATTTTTTTTAAAAGAATTTTCATTAATAAAAATAAATAAATTTGATGCAGTGGAAAAAACAAACCGTTGGCATGGATTAATTGTAAGTAATGACACCAAACCTTGATTTCCAAGAGAAGCATAAAGTTGGAGAAGATGCAATTAAAAAGAAAACAACCAACAGCTGGAGCCCCAAATCAAAATCAAAATGAAAATGGCAAAAAAAGAAACAGCCCATTCATAAGCACTTGCTGGCAAGATATTGGGATGTAGCTGTACTTGTTTATAGCCTTACTGCTAATTAATTATCTGTAATTGCTGCTAATTAATTATCTGTATTACTGCAAATCCTTGCTGGTATCAACCAACAAATGATATAATGCATTGGAAATTGTTCCTTTACTCACTGCCAGTTGCCAGGCCATTTCTTCGACCTGCTGTATATATAAGCTTTTCGTGCTTTTGAATTTCAATTTTCATCATTTCTTTGCTCTGTCCAAAATGAAATTATATAGTAGCATCTCTGTATCTCAAACAAACAAACTCGTGCCAGTTCTGATTTTACAGCCCCATTACATTTCATATTTAAAATCTCATGTTTCTTTTCTAATTCCTATCTGGGTTTTTATATATGTAACTGTTTAAACAGTTTTTAAAATTAATATAGGAACTAAAGTTATGTAATAGTATTTTTTAAAATTAATTTAATTAAGTAGCTTTAATTAATTTATTTATTGACAAGCTAAAAATTAGAAAATAATAATGATTAGATCTGTTTTATTTAAATTAAAAGCTATATTAATCTTAGATGATTTTTTTTTTTGGAGAAAAATCTTATATGAATGTTACTCTCAAAATTGTATCTAATATAGTCATTATTATTAAGTTCAAAATAAATAAGTAAATTCAGAAAATATTCATCTAAGTTAATACTATATTTTTCTCTAAAGAGAACATATAAATATATTTGAAATAATATAATCATACTCATTATACTCACGTAGTAGTTTTAATGTAGTAATTTAGATTTATATATACATAGTTTTTAAATTAAATTTTAAATTATTCAATTAGGTATATTGCTAAATAATTCATTACAATCAAAATTTATTACACCATTTTTTAAAGGATGTAAAAAGTGTTGAGGTGATGCACTTTTTTGGGACTGAATCAGTATTTCATTAACATTAGAGCTTGTCATTTTCCACTTAAAAAAAAAAATCTAGTATTCATAATCTTTCTTGAAGATGTATTTACTGGGGAATTAACTTCCCTGAAAATGGAGGAAAGTGAACCAAAAATGTCTTAGTGTATTATACTAATTCAATAAAAAATTTACAAAATAATTAAAGGAGCATATTTATGATAATAGATTGAAATTGGATAAGAGCTTCCATCCCTCACTCTCGTTTTAGAACTTAAGAGTATGTTCCTGATGTTTTAATATCATTTTTCTTAAATTAATGCAATGATTTTACCTTGAAAAAAAAATGGAATTGGATTTTAAAAAAAAAATTAAAATTGTCCAAATTTTGGTTTGATATATGAGTGCATACAATACCTCTGAAGAAAAAATTTTTGCACTAACAATGTCTTAGGTTTTTCTTTAAAATACGTGGAGATGGTGTAAGTTATATTTTATAGTATATTTATTTATTTATGTGATAAGCAATCATTAGTAAAATAAAACCCTACAAAAATAACTAGAAAAATAAAAAATGATGATGTAGAACAAATTGCAGATAAAAAAAATGACTACTAGTACTGTTATATGGACAGAAAATTGGGATAGCCTATCCACTATGAAATGCTGAACTCTCTCCGACACCGCTACTACAGCCTCCAATTAACAACTTGATAAATGCTACTAGTATAGTAATTAAATAAAAAGACTAAATTACCCTTTAAACAAATCTATGAACCCTAATAATTAAGCACCCACACCCAAATTTCCTCCCACTCCCAAACAAAACCCTTTGTCTCTTCTTCTTTCTTTCTTGCTGATTTTTTATTTATTTTTATTAAATTTCTAACTATGAATGAACAGGCTTCATGGCTGGTAATGGTACCCCAAATATATTACATGTAGATCCTGCTGTTCTTACATTATTATAATCCCAGCACTTCTTATATGGACTACTCACATTTCCACTTATTCCATTTTTGTAATAACCACCAACACATGACTCTTCTTCTTCTACTTTCTCTTCCTTTTCTTCTTCTTCTTCTTCACTGCAACAATTCTCAACAACCCCATTTTCATTTTCTTCTTCAATTTTCTCAGCATCTTCTTCTTCTTGAACAGAACAATCAAGAGGAGGATAATGAACTTCATCATCTAAAGCAATGAGTTGCAAAGTAAGCCTACCGTTGTCTCTATGAGCATGAAAATACTCATGATGCTTAACTCTTTCTTCTTTAAGAATCAATCTTCCATCATCAGTATAAAATCTTTTCAAAACCCAAGGCATACGTGAAGGTAAATTACCTGTTCGAGCTAATGAAGGTATAGGAGGTGGGAATTCTTTCTTCTTTGTAATACAATACCTTTGATTCCTTAAACTCTTCTTGTTGTTGGTTTCTTCATTCTTTGAAGAAGAAGAGAAAACATCATCGTCATTATTCTTTTTTAGATCAAGACAGCTTTCATCACCAATGTAGTCACCAATAAGAGTAGAAGATTTGTGTTCTTGAGGGGAAGAAGAATCAAGAGTTAGACTCATAAAACATGGTTGCATGTTATGTAGCGTTGTTGTCGATGTAGTAAATGTAGTTGGGTTTAGGGTATGCATTTTTTTTGTTTATAATTAAAATTCAAAAACCAAGAAAGAAGAGAAGATAAAGAGAGGTTTTGGTTGGGAATTAAATTAGTACAACAAGTGCACGAAGAGGAGAATTTTGGTGCAATGCATATATATAGTACTAGTATAAGAGTAGTGGGTGGTGGTATATATATGTAAATTGTAAATACTACTAGCAAGTTAAATTGGAGAAGAGGAAAAAAGAAGTATTGTGATAATAATTTTATTATCGAGAAGAAAAAAAATAAAGATTGCAGGAAGGTATTGAAGAGAGGGAACTATGGTGGCAGAGACAGCTAATAGCTATGACGTCAAGATTTGGTTCCATATGTGGATTGGAGATATTCGCAATCTGCTACCATTATAATTTTACCTGTAACAAATTTCAAAAATCGTCATCTCAAATCAACCAAAATATTTGTGATCAACAATTTTTGTTATTACCACCCATTTGCACCAATTGTATGGAAATTTATTTAATTCTTTCTTAAACCACTTGATTAATCAATGTTGTGGATATCTATGGGCTGACACGAAACTAGTCATGATTCTATTTTTTTAATATTATTATTTTCATTCCCGTATAAATTTCTATTACCTTCCAAATATTTGTTTTTATCTTAACCTATGATATTTAGAATCTAGTTCCATCCCTGTATATAGATAAAACGATGTTTTCGTGCAATATTTGAAATTTTCAATTCACGCACACGTGGGGTAAGGTAAATGGTGCAACGTGGTTATAAGTAGGGTCCACAAGATGGAGGCTCATCTTCATTAGGAGATGAACCTTTTATGAGGTCCGCTAGTCTCTTTTCATCCATGGCTGCTGCTAATGCTTCTACTAGTTTTGTATTGTTACTGTTTCCCAGCTAACAAACTTAACAATGCTTGCATAAGATTTTATCCATAAAAAACTGAATTGACAGAATCAAATTCTAAAATGGGTCCTCATCACAATTCAAACCAAACACTCTTCATGTTTAAAACGTTGAAAAAACAGCTAGTGTGTTATAAGCTCGGATTATACAACAAAACAATAATATCCTGAGTAAATTCTAAATTCCGGAAAAAGAAATTGGAAAATATATCTGTGAAGCAATAATTTATTAAATCGTTGAAGAAGCAAATTTCCAGCTAAGATACGAGTAATATTGGGTTGTAATTAATGTTTGAATAGATCAATTTGTTTTGAAAATGTATCAGAAAAATTCAAAACTACGAGTATCGCATAGCAATGTCAATTCTACTGTAAATTAATTGTTGTTGCAGTCAACTTTCTCTGGAAAAAAAACAATCAACAGGAATACAAAATCTTATCACAAATTAATATATCAAAAACATTCAGTACAAAAAAGATATTCAGATACCAATTAAGCAAATGAATTAATTGAATCAGATAACCGATATTAACATTCAATTCATATCACAATTCCTAGATTTGTATTTTATTCCTGATTTTATCTATCTATATTTACCGGACAAGCAAAAATTAATTAATTGCGCGAAAACACAATTTAAAACAAAAATTACTTACCGGACATAGAATAGAAGGTAGAAGAGGAGAGGAGGAGGAGGACGAGGAGGTGGAGGTGGCTGCGGCGGTGCTGGCGGTTGAGATAGGATATTGAGCGGGCACCTCCTCTCCCCACGATGCTTTTACATAAAGAAGACTACAGCATAAAAGAAGACGAGCAACCAAGAGAACAGCTAACAATTGGAGAGAAATGCAATACATAGATATAGGGCTAGGCTTTGCAAATTTTCCTTTTTCCTTTTTTTTTAAAATTATATTCTCTGTATTTATTAATATTATTATAAATGGTTTAATTTTATTTAATAATCTGTAATATTTATCAATAACAGAAGAAAAAACATGGTTTTAAAATGAAAATGGATCAATATCTCTAATCCGAATGTCGTAATTTGCGTATCTTTAGGCGGCATTTAAGGGATTTACACTTAAAATTTTTTTAATAAGTATTATTTCAGCCAAGTAAATTGCTCACTTTAGCTTAATAAGGCAGCTATTTTTGGGGATTATTACGGGACATTTTTATACTATTAAAAAAATAATAATAACAGATGGAGTACAGGTTGATTCAGTAATCAGCAGTGGGCATAAATAATCAAGTTCATTATTTTTTATAAGTAAAATGAGTAAGTAAAACTTTGTTATGCTAAATTAGTTATAATTATGAGAATACATAATTAATTTGTGAAGCGAAGACAAAAATACCTTTTTTTTTTTTTCCAAACTGAATTCTTTCTTCACAATATTTATGCGTGAAAACAAATTGCTGTTGCTTGTGTATGCCAGCCTAGCCTTTGTTGTTGGGAATTGGAAACTATGTGTCAATTGCTCAAATTTTTGCCCTCCAATTTTAATTTCTATTTTATTTAAATATTGTGTTTATTTACATTTTGATTCACCAAATTTTATTTTAACATTTTAACATGAACTGAAACATTATTTTTTAGAATATTTTTTGCTTTAAATTTGTAAATCTATATCACATTAAGCAATAAAATTTATATTTATGAAATTAATCACTTAGATTGACAATTTTGAAATGTATTTGAAATTTCAAAGTAATTATATGCAAAGAATTTGAACTTTATGAGCCATTAATCAATTCATTATTAATTAGTTAAAATTATTTATTATTAATTAGATTTATAATAAATTGAACTCGCCTTATAATCAAAATAATTTAAACCAATTCCTAAGAATATATATATTTTTTAACAAATATCATAAAAATAATCTTCCTTATTATAAGTCTTTAGTTTATTTTTTATTTAATCAATATGTAATTATTCCATGCTTTTACAATATAGGTTGATAATGTGAATATTTCACATCGTATATATATATATATATATATAAATAAAAAGCTATTGCAAGAATGCTTTAATCAAAGCTATAACTTATGACCAAAACAAATTTATGTCTATATACGAAAGACATAATACCTTAAAATATGGCGCACACAGTTGCAGCATGTTAATACAACAATAATGTAAATAGAAATATATCAGCTATTTTCCTTTTAATTAACATGTTACTAAAATAATATTCTCAAAAAGAAAGAAAAAATTGTTAGTATTTAAAGCAGTTGGTGTTGAGTCAGTGCTTAATTACCCACCTGAAAGCATGGACCTTCTTGATAAAGCTAGTTTGATGTGAATGTTATTTGGTAGCAACTGCTGAATTGAACAACTTTGTTCACCTACTTCATGCTTTAAATTATTTCATTTTTTCTAAACTCAGATATTGATTTGCTGGTGGAAAAATAATTTTGGATGAAAAAATCAGAACGACTCTGCTGGGGATCGAACCCAGAATCTCTGGTTCCGTAGACCAGCGCCTTATCCATTGGGCCACAGAGTCTTCATGCTTCTTCTTCTTCTAGTAATAACTTTCTTTGTTGTTCCATACTTAGATCTAAGAGCGCAATATATTTTTCTCCTACTCTAAGGAGTGGTCTTGGTTGCAAGAGTCATGCTTAACTAAAAATTAATTAGAGATGTGCTGGTTGCCTTGATTTGGCTAATGGGTATAAGAATGATTTTAAAATTGATCAAGTTTTAACTTGAGCAAGCAGAAGAGTTAGAATGTCATTGATATTGTATGTGAGTCTGGCATTTTGTTGCTATGATGACAGAGAACAATGTGACTGTGACTCTCTTATGCAGCCTTTATATTTGTTGCAAACTAATTGTATGCAATTTATATAGGGCATACAATATAAATTTAGTTCTTAGATGAGACATATTTAGTTTTTGTTGGATTTTGATGAATTAATTAGTGGTTTATGTTTAGGCTAATTTTTGTAGTTATATGCAGATAATAGAATGATGATATAATATAAATATATACTAATTGAATAAAATCTATATAACATTTGTATACTCTTAACATTTTATAACATTTGTATACTAACATTTTGTAGGCTTGTTGTATATAGATTGTATACTTATGTGCGCTATTTGTTGTATTTTTTTTTTTTAACAAAAAAAAAAAAAAAAATTATTTACCATGACTTGAAAATTTAAATTTGGAATCATATCTCAGTGAATTAGTAAGTGGTTTAGACATATTTTCATATACAAGCTGTATGCTAATTATATATAATTTGTATAATGATGATGTAATTATATTGTTCAATGTCTAATTTTCACGTTGAAGTGAGTGAAGCTGAGCTCTAAGTTCATGAATCTGAGATCGAGAACCAGATGCATATACTGACTGAAGTTTCATCCATGCAAATCTTGCAATTGTTAGACTAACGAGATGCAATAGTTCACTTTTCGAAACTGAAGAAGCGATCCATCTTAGCACTTGCTAGTCTTGTTGTTGCCACAAGGTAAAGGCAGTATTTGGTGATCCATCAGTAATCATTGGTTGAGGAGGAGAACTATGATCTAAGTGATGTTTCAGTCCACAACCGTTGACCATCGGTAAAAATTGGTTCTTCCATAAAAGAAAATTAGTGGATGCAAGTTTCACCGATATTTCATGGTGAACATTAAGGTTGTTGATCGGAGTAGGAACCATGGTGGTAGCGGTTATGGCTGCCAGGGTTTGATCAACCATGTTTAGAAACGGCTAGGAAAGAAAAGAATAAATTAGGGTTTTTAAACCACTAGGCCTCTTATACCATAAGGAGTGAAGGATTTCAATAATTTCCATTAAAACCAAAGGAAGTATATGTACATATAGGAGTATCAACAGATAAGGAAAACAATCTTATTTCGAATTCTACAATACAATTAGTTAATAATCCAATTAGTAATCTTTATAGATCGGTTATAGTACACATGTTTATTTAACCATTATCTCAAAACAAAACGAATGGACTAAATCACAATATCGTAAAAAAAAAAAAAAAAAGAAACTAATTAATTTTATTTTCCCATATTTTTGCTATTATGTAACTCACATATTAATTACCGTCACCAACCATCCATGCTGAAAATCGAATTTTATCAAATGTTTTTATTTTTGGTAACAAAGTCTAGATTAACTATAATAACCATCACATTAGTATACAAATATCTTTTACTAATAAAAAAAAATTCTTTTTTAACTCTATATATTGAACAAAACATTATTACATAAAAATCTTTTACTAATAAAAACAATTCTTAAAAAAAAATGCTATATTAAATCTAAAAGCCATGATTCAATTTCTTTAACTGCAAACAAATCCATCTGTTTTTTCTTGGATGATGTGACTTCGTTATTTAGTTCTTCATCTGCATATTGTTGGTTCCACAAACAATTACTTCTTCCTTCCTCTCCTTCTCCTTCAGCATCATCTTCAATGTCTATGATCATAGGTTCTTGATTATGATCCTCTTTCTGCAATTCTATGACAGAAGCAGGGGCCACTGAAGCTATGGAAATCCCATTATAATAATGAACATTACCAGTTAGTTGTTGAACAAGATTCTTGAAGGTGGAGCTATCAGTGATATATACATGGGGTTTTAACATTTTTATCAGACACTGAAACTTGTGTATTTTCTGACCATTTTTTGATATTTTCTTCTCCATTCTAAATCTTTTATTTCTTGGCTTTGGAAAATGATCATACATTTCCTATTCTACATATAAATGAGGCAGAGGGTAGAAACGGAAAAAAAAATTAATTAATTAATCTAGTTAAAAATGCTTGTTTTGTATTCTCCTTGTATTGTAAGTCAAAGTCTAGTGTGAAAACGATGTTTGATAATAGAATGATATGAAAATAATACTAATTTGACATGATTATTGTTAGTTAGTATATGTTGGTATATTTAGATTAAGAACATCAAGCAGAATAATAAGTACGAAGTTTAAGATGTCAATTAGTTAGCACTTTTTTATTTGGCAAATAAAAAAGAGACTGATGCTGCCAATTTTGATTTCATTATATTCAAACTAACATGGTCAGTGGTCAACAACTGAAGAAAAAGAAAACATCAAAATTATATATATTGTTAGGCTTTTTCCTGTTATTTTTTTAATTATATATCAGAATTCCTTCAAACAAAAATTGTATATCAGAATTTGAATTTTTCAAGCTATTATTTCACCGAGTCAATACTAATAGCAACTTTGGCGTTGGCTTGAATTGTATTAGGTCCAGAAAGTCATTTTATACAAGTAAAAAAATTGGTTAAAAGTATACAACTTATTAGCATAAGCAAGGCATTATAGTTTAAACCAATCCACGCCTTAGTGTAGTTAAAGGTTAAATATTTGGTTGCTTTTAATAAGCTTTATGGGATCTCAACATAGTCCAGTGGAACTATGGAAGGCATGCTGATCACGGACTCTTAAGAGTATCCTCGGCCATGAGGTTAAGGATGCCAACATGGACAAAAGGAACGGGGACATTTGACTTTAGATGCCATGGAGAAATTTTGGAGGCCAATTTCTTGGCATTGTTTTTCCCCTTGTAAAGTGTCCACAATTCAAATTGGAGATGTGGCTTATAAGGAAGAATTTATACGTATTTTTTTTTTATCATTTAAATTAATTTTTATGAGAACCATAGAATAATAAAATGTGGTACTTAGCATTGTGAGAGGAAATGGTAATGTATTTGTTCATAATGTGGCATGTATTTTTTATGCTCTAAGGTACTTAGTCAGAATTTCACCTTTGCTATTCAACCATCTCATACCTTAGTTTTATATGCATTTCATTCAGTTTATAGTTTCATTCAATCTGTAGCTGATTCATATTATAATTGTATTAATTTTATTAGAAAAATTATCAATTAAATTATTATTTTTAATTATTTAGAGACAAAAATATATAATGATTTAATTAATTTTTTATTTATATAATGTTATTGAAATAAAATAATAATATAATAAGTTAAAAAATTAATTAATTTATATATATACAATTATAATTATATTTTGGTTGATATTCACATCCTAACATTAACTATTACAAAAGTTTTATTAAGCACTATTATAACATTTTTGTCCAACACTAACTTTAATCAACCATCAATTATCACGAATAATTAAATCAAACTAGATATAAAAACAATTACTCCGAGACATCTAACATTGAAATAAAAAATAAAAGTTAAAAATATTAAAATATTTTGTTAAAAATAAAGGTTATCAAATGTTAATTACATAAAATCGGAGATGTCAAACTATAACATCGCTTCAAAAGTTTAAAATTTTGTACAATTTATCATATGAATATGAAGAGCAATAGAAAAGAAAAAATAATTAATGAACAGGATTTGATTTATCACTATATGTTTAATGAAGATTATAAGTTTCACATAACTGATAATCAAATGCATTAAAAAACTCTTGCTCAAACTGAGGTTGATAACCATTATCAAAATGGCATGTCCCCATATCTAAAACCCATGACTCTATCTCTTCCAACCCTGAAAATTCCACATTTTCATTTATCAATGGAGAATTATCTAATCCCGCAGTAGCATTCTCCAATATTTGATTCCACGATTCATTAATTTCTTTATCTATACTGACTTGATTCTGATTCTGCGAATCCAACGAATCAAAAGAAAATCCGCTGCTATTTTCTTGGATTTCAAGATCCGAAACACATGCTTTTTGGGTTGTTTTCGGATCCAAAGCGGAGCAACTATCACCGGTTAATTCTTGAACTAGTCTCTTAAAATTGGAGACATCTGTAATATAGACTTTGGGTCTTAGCACTTTTACAATATTGCTGAATTGCTTCTTCTCATCTTGATTCTTGCAAATTCTTGATGATAATGTTTTGCTAATTGGTTTCTTCCCCATTATTTATTGATCTCTTTACTACTCGAAAGTTAATTTTTGCCTACAAATGAGGATTTTAAAGGCTTATTATACATCTCTTAAAAACAAAGGCTTATTATATATAAAAGATAAAGGTGGGATTAAAAAATAATTGGAGTCAAAATTGATATCATTTGCAAAAGATGCTAAAAATTGATTTAATTAGTTGATATATAGTATTAAAATTTGTTTGGAAAAGATGCGGAAAATGATGTTCATTCTACAACGGTTTTTAATTTTATTTTATAGGAGTATTAAGAGTCTAAATCAAATCTGTTCTTATTGTGAAGTGATTTGACGACTGCTTATGACTATGACTTGACTAGAAAATGAAAGAATAGGGTTAAGGTTCGTTGTTGAATGATGCTTTTTACTAACCGTAATCATAATGGGCCTTCTAAAATGTAAGGCAAATCTGGACCCCGATTTGAAGTTTGGTTGTGGAGTAGTCAGTAAAATACATTTGCACTCATTTTTAAAAATGTAGTAAATACTAAATTTTTTTTTAAATTTAATTTTAAAAATTCTAAAATACCTCATTCCTAAAAAATAATCATTATCCAAATAGCCACCACTTGTCTCCCCTACCCCCACCATTGGTGTCGTTGTCGCTGCTGCCACCACCACTACCTTTGGCTACCTAAAAAAACACAGTCTCCGCAGTCACCACCAAAAAATACGCTATCATTACTTCTATAGACGAAAAAAACACCATATTTTTAGCATTCTACAAGTTTTTTTTTCCTCCTCCTTCAGATTATTTTTGTTGATTTTGAAAAAGAGAGAAATAAAAATGGTAACAAGAGTTTAAGAAAAGAAAAGAAGCCATATGTACTAGAAGTCCATAAATGTACCTGTACTATATGGTACATATACTAGTACATATAAACAATATCTACCAATACATTTGAACAATATAAGAACATGTGAACCATAAAATATTAGTACATATGAGTCATATATCAATACATATGAATCACATATACTAGTACATATGAGCCATATAAACTAGCATATATGAGCCATATGTTAGTATAATGGTACACACAGTACATATAATATATATAGTACTGATATATGTACCATTGGCATATATATATCAATACATATGTACTGGCATATGTACACATATGCGTATTTTCTTCCCAAAAAAAATTCTAGCCACTATCACTATTGCGCTCTCCTCCATAAACAACAACATAATCCAAAAAGTCACACAAACATATCTTTAAAGCACAAAATTCAAACAAAAATAAAAATAAAAATGAAAATCTGATGAGGAGGAAGAAGGAGGAGGCGGGGACAGAAGAAGTAGAAGATGAAATCGTCTTTTTGCGCGGTTTATGTCTTCCAAGTTCTCATCTTTTTTTTATTATTAAATACTACCTCCAATTTTTTCATTTCTTTACACCCTAAAAACACAAATACCAATACAACCCTACTTTTCACTAATACCAATACAAAATAATAATAAACAATTATCAACCCTTTACAACACTTACTTTTTCACCAAT